>APFE030816996.1:17914-34741 GCA_000404065.3 Pinus taeda | reverse complement strand
CCCGGTTGTTCGTAACAAACTTGGAAGCGACGGTGCTGTATGCACAAGTACTAGCTCTTGTCACAGCTGTCACTTGGTCAGCTGGCACAAGTCCGCTAGGGCTTTAGCAAACTTCTATAAGCTCTTAGAAGAAGCTTGTAAATGATGGATGAAAGCTAACTCAAAGGGGAGCTAATCTACTTGCGGAAAGAAACTGAAAGCCAACGAGGAATGCAAACCCTAGCAAACCCTAATTCTACCAGCTAGTTCTATTGATGCAACAATGAGAATACAAACTACTGAATGAGATGCCATTGACTTCAAAAAGGGAAAATGCACATGTCTTAGTCTACTTTTGTTCTAGAAAGTATCTTTTTGTATTTTCTTGATTAAGTGTCGATTTTCACATGCATATGCTTGAACTGTGCTTCACTGTGCAGGAGTGGATCAAAGAAGAGGAATGCTTGGAAATAGTTGGAGAGGCTCAGAGAGGGTCTAAGGAGTCCCTAACACTCTTTCCCAGAGTCTCACAAGGTTTGGCTATCAGAAAACCTCACTTGTGAGCTTCTACAGGAAGTCTGCAGGGGTTCTACAGGAAACTTCAGAATTTCTACAAGAAACTTCAGAACTTCTACAGGAAACTTGGAAGTCGGTTTTTAGGAGGTGGATGAGTGAGGGAAGGTGCATGGATGGATCTAGAGGTAGGATAGGGGTCTAAACATGGCCTAAGCACTGGTGGGAGGTTTGGTGGAAGGCTGACTTGGCTCGAAGATGGCTAAGGCAATGATGAGCAAGAAGGTAAGGTTTCATAGACACAAAGGATAGATGGGAAAAAGGGCAGCTTAGCTATGAGACAGAACAGGAGGCTTAGATGATGCTTTGGGAGGATGGATGAAGGAGGAGGATACCCTGCACGGTGGGCCTTGATCAATTCTACAAAAACCTGCAAATGATCAAATCCTAAACAAATCTATTCTATCCATCAATCAACATAAATGAGCAGCAACTTTATTCGGGAAGAAAACCTTGTACACCATCTATGTAAGGAAAAATTTCAGATGTCCAAACCCATGACTAATCTCTGCAACTAAAACAAGCACACTAAAAGATTGCATAAGCAGCAAACTAGTGTTTTTGTGAGGCAGCATTGTTTCCTCAATTTCAGCCCCAAATCCAATAAGGCCGAGGTGAAACCAGGAGTGTAGTTGTCTCTTTTTCTTAGAGATCTTGCTGTTATTATTCTACCAAAACATCTAAACCAAAGTCATTCATAAACAATGACCTTTCCCAGCATCATAACAAAATCTACTTAATAGCAAGGTATTCAAATGCATAAAAGAGAAAAACAGTGATACGTAAAAAGCAATGATACAGAAAGGAGGTCCTAGGCTCTCAGGTTGGGCCCAACCCTGAGAGTTGTGGCTCCTATGAAAAACTCAGACTTGCTAGGAAACCAAACTGCTTCTCATTATTCAAAAAGATTCATAACAGCCATGCCAAAAATGGCTACAAAGGAATAAAATAGAGCTGCTGCAGCACTGAAGTGCAAAGTACACAATAGGTTCAAAAGTCTTTATGAAGGCTGAGGCCTCAACATTTATAGATAACGAGGGACCTAGCTGGCCTCCTCAATCTGTGGAACTCGGCTGTCAAACTATGAGTCAAACAGTCCCTTTCTAAATGCTGATTCGCTGCCTTCTAGATTCAGCTTGGTGGTCTTTGGAGCTCAGAGCTGAAGGTGAGAATCCCGAGGAAGGGTCATTGAATGCCGTAGACATCCCTCCTTCAAGTCCTAACTTCAGGCTTGGCTGCCTTATAGCTCATGATTGCTTTGACTTTGCTCCAATATACATCAAAAACCTGAAATAGACACATGTTAACCACCTAGGAAAAGTAACTTCCCTTATTCGTACCAAAGACACAAACATACTAAAAATAATGCATAAACTATAGAAAATGATGGATTTGAACAAGGGCTGAACAATGAAAATGAGGCCAAATGAGCCCAAATTGTTACCAATTTTGGGGCTCATCACCTGCCAATCGACAAATCTACCCTCTTCTGCAAAATCTAAGCCCAATAAATCCAAAGGAGCTGACAACATTCAAACTAGCTCAATGGATGTCAATGACCAAGAGAAGATCATACCTCTGGTACAAAGGAATACCAACACATGGATAGAGAAATCAACAAATATTCTGCAAGTGCATGTCTCCCCAACAAAACTGATTGATAACAAATAATTCATGCAAGATCATGCCCTAATCTGAAAGTTCATTAGGATCTGGCCAACTGAAAAATCCATCCTTGATTGGAAGGCAAAGCGTTGGAAACCTATAGCTCACTATGAATTCGAACTTGGATCTAAGGACTTCAAGGCTATGACCTTCTTTAGAAAAGAAGATCATAAAAAAATCATGGATAGAGGTCCATACTTCTTTAACTCCTGAAGTTTGTACATGCACCACTAGATGACACGCTTCAATCAGAACAAATAAGACTTTTCCTAGGATCTTGTTTGGATCTTCATGTACTCCCTTCCGTATGAACACTGGGATCCAAAAACACTACAAGACATAGGTAACCAGCTGAGACAATTGTTTTCCGTTAGAGCAAACAAAACATGGCTTCTACACATACTATGCTTGGATGTGTGTCTACACATGAACATTGTTGTCTCCCTCCCTAAAGTAATAGCTTTGGAATATGATGACAGATATTGGTTCCAAACTCTTCACTACGAGCATATTCCTTTTCGTTGTAGGAATGCCACAAGCACGAACATCTCTTTTGGGATTTCCCCCTTAACGAACCAAAGCAAAAATCCAAAGATTCTAGAGCCACGAATGGAGAAGGATTTACCAAAATCCCTTCTAAAAATCATCATAACAAAAATTCTAACACTCATGTAACCCCAAAATGTCGGGCGACCAGTAATAGCTTTCATGTGTTGGGGGGCCTCCTAGAAGAATCTACAAATCCAATTCAAGAGCCTGTCATGAAAATCCATCCTTTCAGTGCCACCAAGCAGCCCAACGAAGAAAAAGGGGAAGGAAAATATGAATCTACCTCAAATGTACATCAAGTACAAATGAATCTCAAACAAGAGGAGGACACACCTATAACAAAGGAACATGATTTCACTGAAATCGAAGTGTTAGATTTGATGGCCCTTGAAGATGCATGACATTGAAATGAAATGAACACCATCCCTCCCAAGAAAATCAAGCTCCTGGCAGCTTCCCTTCAAAAAGCTAAATCATCACAACAGTTGGGTGTCCAAACTATCACAACTAAATATAGGAAGAAGAGCAACAAAGACTTCAAGAAATGAGGAAGGAAATCAATGCTCCAATGACTTGATACCTTAGGGAGGAAGCTAGTAGATTTAGGGCAGTATAAGAAGATCAATGAGATATACATCTCTCAAAACATTGTTTTACAATGAAGGTAATTTCATGGAACATGAGGTGTCTAAATATCCCCTCAAAGCAATGCATTCTTCATTAGAATATCCAACAGGATCTCTCGTCGATTCTGCTTATTCAAGAAACCAAATGCTTTGTTTAGATTTTGAATCCATAATGTCTAAATTATGGACAAAACCCAAAATCATCATTGTTGACGAAGAAGCCACATCAGGAGGTCTTGGGATTGCATGGGATCCCACACAACTCAACATGCAAATTTCCTCTCATAATTCGCATGTCCTCTCATCATTCTTCCATCAAGTAGCCACAAGCCTACATGGATTTCTTTCTTATGTGTATGAGCCTCAAGATTCCGCAAGGGAATTAGAAATGCTCAGGTATATACATTCCCTAAAGGACATTGTGGACACACAAAAATGGATAATACAGGTGATTTCAACATAATCACCTTGCTAAGAGAAAATAAAGGTGGAAGAAGACAACTGGAGCCAAAGTCAGAGGATATTCGAAATTTTATTGAGGGCACCAATATGGTGGACATGAAAAATACCAATGGCCTCTTCACCTAGAATAATAGAAGAGGAGGTTCTGCCCAAATCTCCTCTCTCCTAGATCACTTTCTGGTAGCAAAACAACTCCTCACTAGCAGTCATGAACTCTTCAAGATTCTCCCATCAACAAGATTGGACCACTGGCCCATTTGTCTCTCTTGGTGAACCTTTGGCAAGCCTATGCAATGCCTCTTTAGGTTGATCAATTTTTTATTATAGATACCAATCTCATCAACAAAATTGAAGGTTCGTGGCAAAGCATAGACAACATCTAGGGCTAAAAAATGTATGTCTTTTAACGAAAACTCAAACAGATCAAGCTTCTCCTCAAACAATGGAATAAAATTGAATTTGACAACATATTCCATGAGAAGCATTCTCTGAAAAAGAAGATGACCATCCTTCAATGGGATATCATTCACAATGGTCATTCAAAGGAACTCGAGGACAAATAATATTCTCTCACTAAGCAACTAGAAGAGAACTACAAACAAGAGGAGATCTACTGTAAGCAAAAATTAAGAATCAATGGTTGAAGGAAGGAGAGTGCAACACCTCCTTCCATAGATGCACCATCTAGCATCGCTCCACCAAACACATCACCTCCCTATGTAATGAAACTAGAAAACCTTAGAAAAGTAGGAGGATATTGAAATAGAGCTCGTAAACTATTTTTCAGATCTACTAACTATTTCCTAGCCACAACACCAAGAAACCATCAATCAGATCATAGCCAAAATCCCCAAATTGGTATCAATCGATCACAACACATCCCTCATTATACCCATAAGTGTAGAAAATGTTAATGAATATCTCCATCAAATGGTAGATGTAAAAGCCCCAAGGCTTGATGTATTCACAATAAATTTCTTTAAGCACTGGTGGAATTTCTTTCACAAGGATATCATAGAAATCATATAGGATGTAAGAGCCTCCTCCCAAATTTACCCAAGTTAACTGGTCTGTTGGGGTAAACATGTGGCGAGAGGCTACTAGGATCTTATTCAACTCCCCATTTACTATTAAGGAAGTGGAACCGGCAAAACAAACCAAACTAACCTTCCACACAAGCTACAAAACCTCCAGGATCCAACCAACCTTTCCAAGTGACCAACCCCTGAGGAAGCTTAACATTTCACTGACCTGAGGCCTCAATCGTTTTCATGAAATGGGCATGAATGAAACTGGTATTCTCCAGTCTCTCCCACAATAAGGGCATGCCAGCGACTAAGGATTTTTTCAGCTAGTTCTAAGCATGTGACCCCAGATTATGTGCCACTTTTTCAAGGTCATGATTCAGGCCACTACCCAGAACTTCATGCAACTTCCAAAATGAAAAGTAACATTGAAACAACAATACTAATACAAATATTTAAATAAGAACTTGATTGGACCCCTACTATCCATGACAAGCATTTCACCAAACATATCACAAATATGCATTCTATAGGTCATGACAACAGATCTAAGCATAAGGGTCTCATACTTATTTGAGAATCGCTAAGGAACATTGATGCCCTATCATATTAGTTGTGTTATCATCTACTAGGTCATATATTTATTGTCCATTCATTTACAAATCAAAACATGATGAGAGCCATACATAATAATAAGCATACAACAACCATAAAATTCACGTACAAACTAGTACATTTACACATGAAATACCAAGGAGAAAGGGATTCTTATTAATGAGTGTGAAAGCCAACCAAGTATGGGACTTCCACGAACAACCCAACCATAGATTGGTTGAACCAAATATTTCTTTTAGCAAATAATCCCCGTGCCATATTCCAAGCATGATTGTGGGACTCATAACTAAAATCAACCAGGCTACACCACCTCACCCTCATCAATAGAACCAGGCTTTACCGCATTCCCCACCAGATCACTAGGCCCTAAATGAGCATGATGGCACAGGATTTATCTACCTACATTGTGACGAATTTTCTTGTCTCTTAGTCTGTAGGCTTTACCGTATATCCTGCCATACAACGGTCAAGGATCCCTAGGCCTAATAAAGGCTCCACCCTCCAGGATTTATCGTATATCCTGCCATTCACCAACCAAGGATTTATAGGTCTACCTGAGGGCACTCACCTCTAGACTTTACCATATATCATGTCATTCATCGGTCGAGGATTCCTAGGCCCACCGAGGTAACAAAAAATCTAGCTTTGCCACAATCCATAGTGCGGTTAAGGGGTCACTAGGCCAAGGCTTTACCGCAATCCACAATCCAATTTAGCGATCACTAGGACATGTGTTCTTTCTTTCAAAGACCACCTCACTCAATATCAAATCCATCTAGCAATACAGCTCAACCAAAACTAAGAACCCCATCACACCATGGCTATCTAGAAACGACAAGGGAAGGCTAAAGAATATTGTCGCACCTGGAAAAACCCATGCCCATGATAGCAAGAGAACCAAGAATGCACATGCATAACCATGCATGCCAAAACTAGCAAGGAAATCACACATGAAAATCAATACCTACAAATAATCTTTTTTTAGTTGCTTAATCCTACTCTTCCTTGCTTGATATTTGTTTTCTTTTGCCTTCTTAGTCCTTCCTTTGCTTTCCTTGATCCAATGCTATAGTTCTCCAAGAATGCTCTAAGTGTCCAAGTGTGTGTGAGAGAGAGAGAGAGAGTAGAGAGAGAGCTCCAAAATTGAATTGAAAAAAGGTACCAACTAACCCTAAGATTTTTTTTTATTAGTGAGGGCTCTATTTTCTTCATTTTCCATTATATTCCTACATTTTCCTCCTGACATGCAACATGTGACCTTTCACCTTCTTTTTCTCCTAATTTCCATTATTTTCATAAATAAAATGTCAATTAATGTCTCATGCCTTTCCAAAGCCTTTTCCATTTCCTTTTCCAATTTCATTAGCCATAATAAACTTAATGAACACCCACACTAGGATGTTTTTTGCCCAACATTCATCTTGGAATAAATGTCCCATAATTGTGGTTATTATTTTTCCTTTATTAAATTTTATTTACATAACCCTCCCCCTTAGGAGAATGCCATCCTCAGTGTTCAATGACACCTACAACCAACAAGACTTCTGAAAATCAGACATACCACCCTTGGAGATTTATAACTTAGCTCGATGTAGTATTTACAATGATCAGCATGCTGAGAAGAAAACCAACATGATAAAATAGCAACATAACAACATGACACCCATACCTCTTATTGGAGCTTTATAAAATAACTCATGGTGATATTTACATCCATATACATACGTACATATACCAAAAGCATCACACCAAACATATGCCAAAAAAATTCACTCAACCAACGAATAGAGAATGATACATGGCCTGCATATGATCTGTCATCTCCCATGTAGCTTCATTGGGCCCAAAGTGCTTCCACTGTACTTTAACCTGTTCAATTTCTCAGTTCTGTAAGTTTTAACTCCGTACATAAATTATCTGCATACAAATTTTAAAACACAAAAAATAAACAATGTAAAAGTATAACACATAAAACACATATACACAGATACGTTCTCTTGGATCCCAAAACCGGGACTACCAGATTGATTTTTCATTATGTTCCCTTCATATGTTACAATACATATATATACATGTCAAAGCATCCAATACCATGGACCGAAAACGATCGCGCCCAAAACCATGTGCGAAGACCATGCACAAAACATAGGTAGGTTCGCCCACAAAATATAGGGTCCAAACAAAATTTCCCCGGGGTGCTGCCCCGGACCCCGTAGAGGGGGGCTACCCACCCCCCTCTAACCCCTCGGTTAACTAGGGCAACTAGTCGTGGAAAGAATATAACACAACCCAATAGGTTCCATAGCATGAGCATCTTTATTTGCAATATACACTAAGGTTACGGCTGGAATTCTCCATCTGGCTCCACCTGCAATATAGACTAGTCAATCACGTGATCAACATATTTAACATACTTAAGAAATGATACATGGAAAACCATTGTTGGAGGTAGTGCAAGTTGATAGGCCAGTGATCCAATCCATTCAAGAATCTTGAAAGATCCACAAAACCAAGGTGTCAGCTGAGCACACAATTCAATCCTCAAGGAGCTCTTCTTGGGCTTGATGTGCAAGTACACCTATTCCCCAACCTGAAACTCCTTAAACAACATGTTCTGATATGCGTAAATTGTTTTCCTTTCCTATGTTTCTTTTATAATCTTCTTGATAACCTACATTTCATGTTCCATCTCTGCCATCATGTCTAGTCCAATCAACACCCTGTTCACTGGATCACTCCAACTGATGGGGATATTACAATTTCATCCATACAATGCCTCAAATGGACTCATCCTCAAAGATTCTGGATACATGTTGTTGTAAGAAAACTCAACTAGTGGAAGATACTCTTCCCACTTCCGTTGGTGATGCATCACATACATCCTCAACATATCCTCCAATATCCTATTGACCCTCTTTGTCTGATCATCTGTCTGTGGATGATAAGATGTGTTGAAGGCCAACTTTGTACCAAACTTGTGAATAACTATTTCTAGAACCTAGAAGTGAACTTGGAATCACTGTCTAACACAATATTCTTTGGTACACCATGCAACCTCACTACATCTCTAATGAATATCTATGTGACATCACTAGTTGAAATATAGACTTCACTCAAATGAAGTGTGCTAACTTTATCAACCTAGCCACCACAACCTTGATGGAATCATGTTGTTGAGATTTCCTCGACAAACTTGTCATGAAGTCCATGGAAATGACCTCCAATTTCCACTCTGTAATTGCAATCGGTTGTAGCAATCCACTTGGATGCTTACATTTTGCTTTCACCTGATGATAGTCCAAAAATCTAGCCACAAACTCTGCTACATCTTTCTGCAGAGTCAGCCAATAATAAAACTTCTTCACAGTTGTCAATGACTTTTGATATCCTGAGTGACCTGAATATGGTTTTGCATGAAACTCTCTTAATTTAGTCTTATTAAGCTCACTATTGTTTGTCACATATATCTTGTCCCTAGATATGATCAATCCATATGTTGTGAGATGATAATCCACATCCTCATTACCTGTACCCTGTTGTAATTTGTGCATAAGCTCCATGTATCTGCTATCCCGTTGTCATATCTATAAGATCTAATCTTGTAAGTTTGTCTCGTAAGAACTCATAAATGTTATATGATTCACATGTATCTGCCTACTAAGAGCATCCGCAACCATGTTCTCTTTACCCTTGATGTATCTGATCTCAAATTCAAATTCACTAATCGTGGTGAGGCATCTAGTTTGTCAAGTATTCAGATTTGGTTGGTCAAGCAAGTATCTCAACCCACTGTGATCGCTCATTAGGACAAACCTCCTACCAATAAGGTAGTGCCTTCACATATTCAAAGCATGGATGATCGTTACCAACTCAAGATCACGTGTCCGGTAATTCTACTCGTGTTCTTTTAGTTTCCATGATTCATAGCATACTACATGTCCTTCATGCATAAAGACTCCACTAAGTCCTCTCTTGCAAGCATTTGTACACACCACAAACCCTTTCTCTAGATATGTAATCTTTAACACTAGAGCATTTGTCAACAATTGTTTAAATTGCTCAAAATTTGCTACACGTTCCTTTGTCCATTCAAATTCTTATCTTGCCTCTGCAGTGATGCAATAGGATATGTAATGCGAGAGATGTTCCTAATGAACCTCCTTTAGTAGCATGCTAACCCCATAAATGATCTTACCTCATCCACATTTCTAAGAGCTTCCCACTCCATAATATCTCTTATCTTTTCTGGATCCACTACCATGCTTTCCTTGGAGACAACATGTCCCAAGTAATGTACCTTTGTTTGAAAGAAACTACATATTCTAAGATTGGCATACAACTAATACTCTCTCAACAATCTCAACACTGCTCCTAAATTCTCAGCATACTCTTCCTCATTCTTAGAATATATTAACATGCCATCAATGAATACAATAACAAACATGTCCAGATAAGGACACAACACACTATTCATCAAGCACACAAAGGTAGTTGGAGCATTAGTCAAATCAAATGCAACTACAACAAACTCATAATGCTCATACCTGGTTCGAAAAGTAGCCTTGTATATGTCCTCCTCCTTAATGCACACTTGATGATATTCGGATCTTAGATCAATCTTCGAGAACACTGCAACTCCCTTCAACTAATCGAACAAGTCATCAATCATCAGCAATGGATACCTTTTCTTGATGGTTACCTTGTCCAACTTCCTATAATCAATGCATAACCTGAGACTACCATCATTTTTATTCATAAACAATATCGGTGCACCCCAAGGTGATATACTTAGCCTAATGTATCCCTTATCAAGCGTTTCCATCAACTGCAAATTCAACTCTACTAACTCTAGAGTGCTCATCATGTATGGTGCTTTCGATGTTGGTATTACCCCTGGTACCAACTCAATGGAAAAATACACTTCTTTTTAAGGCAGAAAATCCGAAATATCTGTCGGAAACACATCCTAAAACTGTTGGAAGATCAGGTACCTGAATAATACCTTCGCATCCTTGACCTCCTTACCTTTATCGCTAGAAATATGCACTACAAATAACACACCATTTTTTGCAACTGTGCTTTTCCTGCATAGTTGTCACCATCCTAACTGATGTTGTTTTCTTCTTGCCCTGCAAGATTCTTTGTTCCTCGTTGTCATCCAAGCATTCAATGGACTTTTCATAACAAACCACTTTGGTCCTATGAAGATAAAACCAATCCATGCCCAAAAGCATACCATATGATCCCAACGGTAATATATTCAAATGTCCTGAGATAGGCATACCATTCAACTTGAATGCACAAGATCTTACCAAGTGATATACTCTCTTCTTTGTACCTATAGCCAACTGAACTAACCAAGATTCTGCATGCACTGCTTTATTCAAACCACACTTATCCACCAGGTCAGGACTCACATAACTATAATTAGATCCAGGGTCAATCAAAATGGAAACAACTTGATCGCAAAGCATATCGTCCATCTGGATAACAGTCACCTAGTGCTCTACCTACTTTCTATCCAACACTGCATAAATTCGTGGAATGCTCTGCCCAACATCCCCAATTGTTTGTGCTTCATGTGCACTGTAGATCTAAGGCCTACCACCCTAATTCTATGAATAATCCCTCTTATGATGTTCCTTACCACATGGCCAACACTCTAACCGTCATGTACCATCACCTCTATTCTGCTATTGTGACCCATGTCCATATATAGCTACGTTGAACTTTTTGTATGGTGCAACATTCTCTTTCTCTTATGCATTCTGAGACCTTATTCTTTTCGGCTACCATTTACCTTTACCTTTATCTTTCCCTTTCCAACCTTGTTGAGGTTCATTCTTACGCCTTGATTGTTCATAGAAATGCTTCAATTTCCCAATAACTTCCTCTAGTGACTAAGGAACTCTCCATACACAATGAAACTAGAGAAACCTTGGAAAAGTAGGAGGATATTGAAACAGAGTTGGTAAACTATCTTTTGGATCAATTAACTAATTCCCAACCACAACGCAGAGAAACCATCAATCGGATCATAGCCAACATCCCTAAATTGGTATCAGCAAACCAGAACACATCCCTCATTAGACCCATAACTGCAGTAGAGGTCAATGAAGCTCTCTACCAAATGATAGATGGCAAAGACCTGTTGAAGCCCCAAAAATCGTTACATCAAAATCGGGGGATAACCACCCGGTCCAGACCTTAATACATCTCCTTTTCCGTTTGGGATGGTGGCTCCAACTGGATATAATGGGACCAGTTTCCCAATAGTGAATAAAAGGGGGTGAATGAATGATTGGTTTTCAAATAAGTGATAATAAATGGAGGACTTATTCTATGAACGAAAACGTAAATGACTATTTTATCCCGTGAATCTTCTATTCTTTAAGTGCAATGTTTAATAATCTATGTTTGCTGATAGGCATATAGGTCACACTATACAATAAAAAAAGACATTCATTTAAAAGAAAAATTGCTTCGTTCAAATAGTTGAACGAAGTAATTGATAAAGCGATATTACACTTCTCTTTTATATTACCGATACATGCATGATTGAAAGAATAGCAAACTGTAAACATCCAATAGTGGAAAGCATAAAGTTTACTATTAAAGCACATTCATATATTCAATAATAGCATAAATGAGCAAACAACAATTCACATAAAAGGAATAAATTCATACATAGATAATAGTACCATATGAGTTGTGAATTATTCTCTACGCCAATCGCAATTTGAATTCCTTCTTCCGATTCAGAAATACTTTAAAATAAAGGCAATAGTGCACATTCATATCAAAGCTTCATAAAAGAATATGCTTGAAGTACAGTAGTGCAACTTCAAGCATAAGTCATATACAAAAACTTACGACCCTTTCTAAATGTATGAAAGGGTCTATAAATACTAAACTAAGCTAACAAACTACAAAATTAAAATGCTACTAAATTGGTATAATCTGATCTTAAAATATCTCCCCACAGTGATCTAGAAATCGGCAGCGATGATTCATTCTTCTGGTTGTTTGCCCTTTGTCCTGAGTTGGCATATTGCCAGCATTGGCTCCACCTCTTGAGGGCGGATGAGTCGAGAATTGATTTGAGAAGCATAGGTGGCATCATGTATCTCAGGAATGATACACCCGATTGCATCCGTCACGCATTTGAGGGCGGCTCTCTGACTGTATGGTTTAACTAGGAACAACCAATAGGTGTCCCAAGTTAAACTTTTAATCCCTGAGATCAATCTCTCATTCTTTTCAAGCTCTTGGTTACATGACTGCTCCAATGTTTTGGCCGACAATAGTTTACCTGGTGTACATTGAGAAACATGTTAGATAAATAGAGAGTGTTATTTATCAAGTCAATTAAATTACTCGTAGATCACTTGCATCGGGAAACATCTCTCTCTCCTTTCATTAATTGGGACTGCCCTTCTGTGAATAGGATTTCCTTATGGGATTCTAAGATTTTGGGCAAGTTTGCTGCATTTCCCTCATTGGAGTCCTGCCATGTAAGAAAATCTGTCAAAGTGTCTTCGGCTTGCTCTAAATCCTACCTGGCATCAACTGATTTGTCTATTAGAGACGTTGTTATGTCGCACAGAGGTTCAACTTGGGTGATTTCATGACATAACAACCTTATT
Organism: Pinus taeda; assembly: GCA_000404065.3. NCBI lineage: Eukaryota > Viridiplantae > Streptophyta > Pinopsida > Pinales > Pinaceae > Pinus > Pinus taeda. The sequence goes on along the minus strand of APFE030816996.1, from coordinate 21,601 downwards.
TGTGTTATTAATGCCTTGTTAATTTGCATTGCCTCTGCTCTGAACTCAGCAGGCTGGGGAAGACTCTTGAACCTTTCTACTTTAGCTGATAATTGAGCAATTTGCTCATCTTTTGTCTTTGCCATCTGTTCATTCATCGCCTTCAACTTTGATAATGACTCGGATAGTTCTTTCTGTTTCTGAATTGCTCCCGAATCAATCCTCTGCTTCTCTTCATGCAACTGTTTCATTAGCTGGTTGTTTAATTGTTGCTGTGTGGACAGTTGCTGTTGTAGCTGTTCTGACATCTGCTGCTCTTCTGATAGCTGCGCTTGCAATGAAGCGATCGCTTGATCCTTTTCCTTCAACAAATTGCTTACCTCCGATGCCTTATCCATGGGGGCAGCCGAATAGGCACCGGCATACTGAGATAACTTGGTTAGGTCATCGGAGGGGTCAAATTCTTCTCTCCATACCACATTTGTTGTTATTGTTTGTTCAGGGAACAAAGAAGGTTGATCAATCCTTCTTCTCTTCCGCTGTCGTTTTATCACAACCCTGTGTTTCAGGCTATAGAAAACATCTAGTGGAGGAATGTCCTCTACTTGCAAAACAATTTGATCGGAGGGGTTCTTTGGAATTATTTCTACTACTGTACTTGAGGGTGGACCACTGGTTCCTTTGTTTGGAACCTCTTGTGATGCTGTATCTTGTGTATCGGCAGCTTTGGATGTTTCAGCGTCTGTTGAGGTCTCAAGATTGCCTATAATTGTATTGAATTGTTGCCATTCTTCAAGCAATCTTGGATCCACTTGAGTATCCACATTTATTTATTTGCTGCTCTGCACCTGCTGCCTTTTCTGTTCTTCTTCCCTTATTCTCTCTTGTTGCTTCTTTTCTGCCTCCTCTCATTCTTTTTTTTGAGCCTCTTCCTGTTCTATTCTTCGGAGTTCCTCCAGCTCTCGTCTTTGAACTTCTTCATAGATTGCAGATGTAGCAGGAGGTTCATTAGTAAGCTGCTGCTCAGGCTCGCTTGACTGAATCGTCGGGGTAATAGCTAACAAATCTAGAGGCAGATTTTGCAACCTCTGTTCTCTAAGTTTGTTAAATTCTACCAACCCGTTGTCATGATATCTCATCCTGGCTAGCTGTTGTACCTGGAAGATTGACTCGGCGGAGGAGAACAGGTCATCAAACTCATCTTCCTTGTGCTCAAATTTAGTGAGCTTGGATTGATCTAGGGCATTGCAGATGACTTTCTTCGGGTCAAAATGTCTATTAGGCAGAGTGGCGAGAGTTAGGACGTTTATTTTTTCTGCCTCTTTCTCTGCATGTTTATAATCATGCAGAGTATAGACGCCACACCTAAGAGGAAAAGGAGGCCAAACTTGCTTCTTTTAATTTCTGAGAGTTTTCGTGGATGACGCAGTTGTAAGCTGATATGCTATTTCGCGAGCTAATAGCTTGTCTGGTATGTACAAGGGGAGGACATGAGGTCTGGCCTGACTGCCGAAAATTCTTACATAGGTGAATTTTTCTTCTCCGAACCAGGTTCCTAGGGTTGTCAAGTCAATCTCAGCCTGAGAGGAGATCTTAGGGGCAGGTTTATAAAAAATTTCATAGTAAAGAGGTAGCATAAATCCATTGCAGACTTGGTATAAATGGTGTTGATAATGAGCTTTCCATAATTTCTGGTGGTAGACATGAATAGGCATAGGGTCCTATGGAGTCCATCTCCACCCTAATACAGGAAACTTAGAATTGAAACAAAGGGTATCCAGAATGTAGGCACTAAAATAAAATGGAGGGATGAACCTATCAGTAACACGGAATTTGTTTCTGAACTCAAGAATAGCCGTAGCTAATTTATCCGATAATATAGTCCCCCAATCCATTATCTCACTATTACATGCCACTTCCATTAAAGGAACCATTTCTATGGAAAACTTGGAAGAATCATGCAATCCCCATAATTGACACATCATGACTCCAGCATAACAATAAGGAGATCATAAGGAGTCGACGGAGTACTTACCCGAAGACTCATGTTTGTGTTTCGCCGGGTTCTGTCTCCATTCTCGTACGGGCGCTGACTCGGTCTCATTCTCATCTCGAAACTTTTCTAGAAATGCTTTATTATATTTCTTCTCTGGCTTGGGCAAGTGGTACATTTGTCTGAAATTGTTGGGCTGAAATGAACCAAATATTCTTCCATCGACAGTGCAGAATGTTCTATCCGTAATTGGAATTGCCTCAATTGCCCATCTCACTACATCCGTATACGGAAGAATTTGTTCTCGAGCTGCTATCCTATGCAGGTAGGAATCAGCCAAATCCTTTAAAGTAGCATCAGATTTTCAGCTTGAACCTGCTGAAGCTTGTACCGATGTTTTCTGAGGGTCCTCGACTTCTACCAAGTTGTAAATACTTTGCCAAGTAGTGCTGCCAAGGCCGAGACATGTGGTATCTGAGATTAATCCCTTCTTGCTTGGGCTTGGATCGGTGGCATGTTGCCTTGTTATCATAGGAGCCGAAGGCATTCCAGAATTCTTAGATTTATTTCCCATCGTTATTGCGGAAAAACTCTACGCAAGAGAAAGATAGACGTATTGCAAAGAATAGATAGCTAAAACAAAATATGAGGAAATTGTGTCAATCAATGGGAAATGGACGATTTATCATAAGGCTCCTGCGGATGCAATCTCTGAAAGGATTTAGGCATGATTGCTCATTAATTGGCCATTAAAACCTGTTAATCATTTAATTGCTTGTTATATCCTTTATTTTCCGAATAATGGTTTAAGCGTGGATTTGATTTTTTGGCGGTTGGACGCGAGCGAATCTCTATCGGGAAGAGAAAAGGCTTTCAATGATAATTAATATATAATATGGTGAAATCATATTGATCCTTTTCAAAAATCGCGCTTTGGGCTCATCGCAATCGGCAATCGGAGGAAGGCTTGGGTAATTTCCTTTGAGTCTTATGGAATCCCCGATCGCCGATAGCGATATCGCTAGACTCACATCGAGAGTTTGAATGAGGAGGGTTTGTTATGTTCGCGTCGCATTCCCCAATCGTCGATTGCGATATCGCATCGGGACGAAGGGGAGGGGCCTTTTATTGTTTGTTTTCTCGATATCCATCGGCTATTTGGCTTTTATCGCATCGGGGAAAATCAATGGGTCATGGTTATGTATCCTTTGTTGTTGCGATATGCGATCTCATGATCACTTTATCGCAATAATAGAGAATTATTCATTCTATTTTTAAGACCACTTATTTCAAAAGGTTTTAAAATGTTTTGATTATTTCCGAACCTTTAGAAGAGTGATGGATTAATACCAATTTAATCTAAAAGGGACCCATTTCAAATTATAATTTTCTAAAGTAAGATGTTTTGAAATGGGGGGTTGTTGTATAGCACAACAATTGGCGATTCGCTGGAAGAAACAGTTCTCTCTGAAAAAGTTATCGAAATTTTTTGAACTTTCTTTACATATATACCTTATCAAAAGGAAAGTTCTAATATAACTAAGTATACACACATTCTGAATATAATAAAGACATGTTTTTGCTAATTCTTTCCCTTGTTAAAACTAAATACATTCTAAGTTTTAAATTGGCCTTTATTAGTTGATAAGATAAAACAAAACACCTTTCCAACTTAGCCATTTTAGTTGACTCCTTTGTCACAGGTAGAGCCTCTG
>APFE030816996.1:0-17481 GCA_000404065.3 Pinus taeda | reverse complement strand
TTTCTTTTCTTTTCCATTTTTTGTAAGATAAAAAGCCATTGTCCTGGTTTGGTTGCCAGCTGATTTGACAATGCCATTCACTGGTTGTAATCTAATCGAACAAGTTGGCTCGTGATGAGACCCCTTATCTTATGCTTATAAGCCATTACCCTATTTTGGTATGCAGTGTTGGTAATATCGGTTAGACTATTTCCCAATGATCATGGTAAGCAGGCTTGTAATAAGACCCCTTATCTTTATATCAGATATTTTAGAATTACACTCTGAGTAATCATAAACTTGGATGAATGGGATGAACAATTTTCTCCTTAAGAGAAGATGGATGACAAGGTAAGAGTTGAGGATGCTAAGATTGAATCAGTCTCTGTTTTGATATTGATAACCCTTTTTGTGGCCAGTTTGAAAACATTAAAATGATTTACAGTAGTTCTAAATCTTGAGAGGATTTTCACAAAATCATAATGGGGTTTTCAGAATGTTAATATACCTAATTTCCCAGAAATTGTACCTCTTGTTTAAGATGTCTATTTTACAAAAGTAAATATTAAAAATACTTCTTCTGAGCAACATTTCAATACAGCAAAGGCCAATAGAAGCTATTTTACAACCTTATTTCCTAATGATCCTAAATATTGCTAATCCTACTGAATTTAAAAGAGAAGGGGTTACCTCCTCAATTGAAGAATTTCTTTAAGATGAGGCCATTAACAGGAAGAGTGTTCCTCTTTCCTGATAGATCTTGTAATATGAATGTCGAATGGCCTACCTTCTCGCTGATCTGAAATGGTCCAAGCCACATCTTTTGGAATTTGGTGTGTTTACCCTAATCCTCATGTGCTTTGTCCCATTTTAGAACAAGATCACCAACCTGCAACTGTTTAGAACTAGATGAAGCTAAATCAAATGATAACTTGATTATCTGCTGATGTTTATCATGGGTAATTTTGGCCTTTTCTCTTTCTTCTTCTAATTTTAAAATCTGATCATGTCTGAGTTGGATAGAAGAAGAGGGTCTTTCTTCAATAAATTGGACTAGGGCTAGAGAAGGAAGCGCTAAATTGGTCGGTAGTACTGCTTCTTTCCCGTAAACAAGATTAAATGGGGAAGTACCTATAGAGGCCTTCTGCGTTATTCTATCAGCCCATAGTGCAAATACTAAAGATTTGTGCCAGTTTTTATGATTTTTTTCGATAGTTCGCTTAATGATTTTGAGTATATTTTTATTGGTAGATTATGCCAGACCATTACCCTGGGGATAGTAGTTTGCAGAATATTTCAATTTAAATCCTCTTTTGATAGCAAACTCAAACATGGCATTTCCAGAAAAATAGGATGCATTATCAAAAAACAAGAGCATTAGGGACACCAAACCTGGTAATGATGAATTGGTCTATGAATTCTATAATTCCTTCAGAGTTTGTTGTCTTTAATGGAATTTCTTCAACCCACTTGGTAAAGTAATCAGTAGCAGTAAGGATATACTTGTGTTGTTTGGAGGATTGTGGAGTTATCTCTCCAATGATGTCTAGTCCCCATTGTTCAAATGGTTGATCGATATTAACTGGTTGCAAAGGAAAAGTTGGTTTTCTTTGTCTTCCACTGGAGACTTGACAACTTCAGCATTTCCTTACATACTCATGGGTATCTCTGAATAAGGTGGGCTAGTAATATCCAGCATGGATGATTTTATGAGCTGTTGTGTCAGCTCCAAATTGCCTCCAGCTGGTCCATCGTGTAATTCCTGCAAGACCTTTCGTGCTTCAGGTTTCTCCAGACATCTTAATAAAATTGAATCGTAGTTTTGCCTAAAAAGAACATCATCAATGATAACGAAGTTTTTTTACTTTAATCTAATAGCCCGTTTGTTTTTGTAAGAGAGATTAGGAGGTGCATTTCCATTTTTCAAATAAAAGATTAAATCTGCATATTGAGATTCAGAATCGGTAATACTTATCTGGTTGATTTCTTCAATATGATTTGTATCACCTGATTCCGGAATGTTGGATGCTCCTGCTAATAACCTGCAAAAACCTTGGCCTCTAACAATCTTTGCTAGCTTAATTTCCAAGTCATATTCTTGAAGTGTTGTAACCCAATTTTCCCTTTTTTCACCTAGTTCTCTTTGGATCAGTAATTTCCTTACTGAAGAAAAAGGAACTATTACTTTTGTATGGGCTTTTAGAAGAAAGGCCCTCTAGTGTTTGATGGCTTTATACACAGCAAAGGCTTGTTTTTCAACTTCAGAGTAATTTAGTTCTGCACCTTGAAAATTTGAACTGAAGAATGAAATCGGTGCTTCCAAGTTGTGATCGTTGATTTGAGTGAGTACCGCTGCATAAGATAAATCGGACACGGTAGTGTACAATGTGAAATGATTAGAAAAATTAGGAGTGTTTAAAGCGGGGGCATTGATTATTGATTTCTTGATTAAATCAAATGCTTCTTTTTCCATAGACCCCATCTAAACACTGAATTTTTCTTAATCATGGTTTGTAATGGTAAAATGATATGAGAAAAATCGGGAACAAATCCTTTGACAAAGTTGATCTAACCTAAAAATGATTGCATTGATTTTTTGTTATGAGGAAATGGGATTTCAGAAATTTCTTTAATCCTGTCGGGGTCGATATAAATACCATCTTTGGAAACAATAAAGCCTAAGAGCTTTCCTTGATCTAGAGCAAAGAAGGATTTTTTAGGATTAAGTGAAATACCATACCTTCTACAGCGTTCAAAGATTTGATTCAAATCATGTAAATGGTTAGATCTCTTTTTAGAAAATACAGTAATATCATCTAAGTAGACGACTATTGTCTTGTTGATCAATCCTTTGAAGGCTATATCCATTGCTCTTTGGAATGTAGCTCCTGCGTTAATAAGTCCAAAAGGCATTTTCTGATAGGCGTAGGTTCCCCATTTTGTTCTGAAAGTAGTTTTGAGTCTGTCATCAGGATTAACCAGAACTTGGTTGTATCCTGAAAAACCGCCTAGAAAGGACATTAGTTTAGAACCTGCTACTGAATGGAGTATTTGCTCCATGGTAGGTAATGGGAAATTATCCTTTTGACTTGCCTTATTCAGATTTCTGAAATCAATACAAATCCTAATGTCACCATTTTTCTTCCTGACAGGTACCATGTTGGAGACCTAGTTTGAGTGCCGAACTGGAAAAATAATCTTTGCTTTTAAGAGTTTATTGAGTTCTGATTTTATCTGACTCTCTAAGTTTGGATGTATTTTCCTCAATTTTTGTTGAACTGGTTTTTGTTCGGGTAGCATTGGAATGGTATGTTGTATGATAGATGTATCATATGTTTTTAAATCATCACAATTCCAAGCAAAGACATGTTTATTTTTTCTTAATAATCTAATAAATGTTGTCCTTTCCTGTTCGGAAAGTCCTAATCCTAAATTGATATTTTGAGGATCCTGCTCGGTACCAAGATTTATCAATTCAAACCTTAAGGTAGAACTTTGGATTTTTGAATTGGTTACATGTTTGAACCTGTATTTAATGTCATAGAGATCTTCAAGTTTAACCACGGGTTTTGGTATGGAGTTTTCCTCATGCTTTTCTTTCATCTGAAGATCATGATCATTTTCATCAATGATCTGATCATTGCAGGATTTTTCATAAGTTAAGAAATGCAAGATGTCTTCCTCGTGGTTGAATACTCTCTAATTGGTGATATTGTCGAGGACTGATGGCCTAAAGATCAACTCTACCGAAAATCTATCTAGACTAAAATCTTCAGAAGGCAGGAGTTTAGAAGCAACATTAGCCAACAGATCAGCTGCTGCATTCTGGGATCTGGGGATAGGTGAAATATTGAATGCTAAGAAATGAGATAAAAGTTCCTGGACTAAAGACTAGTAGTGTTTGAGGTGATTAGAGAAACAATGGATTGTGTTTCGAACTTGTTTTATAACAATCTCTGAATCGCCGAACACTTTTAAATATTGAACTTTCAAGCCGATAGCTTTGTATAATCCTTGGATCAAGGCTTCATACTCAGTTGTAATATTCGTGCATTCAAATTCTAATCTACAAGAAAGCATTGTTTTTTCTCCCTCAAGGCTGACTAAAATACACCCTGCTCCTGATCCTTCACTAGATTTTGAACCGTCAAAATATAAAGACCAAAATAAAGAATTATCGACATTTTTATTTACAAAATTCTCAGTAACATTAACACATCTAGATCTATCAGTTTGTGAAAAATTTTCGATTTGTGATGTGAAATTGTTTACCGAGAAAGGAGATGGCTGGGCAATATAATTGCCAAAGAATGATTCAGAAGAATAGTTTCCCAAAATGTTGTTGTTAAATGCAACTGGTTGATTCTCTTGTTCGAACTCTATAACAGTATGTGTCATGTGTTTCTCCCGATTGATTTTTATTTGGTTTGGCTTTCCTTTGTAGGGCAGCCACATATGAGACCAATCGGTAGAAATATACCCGTGGAGTTTTTCAGACCAATCTCTACTCAGGATTAAACCATAGAACTCAGGTATATCAGCGATTAAAATATCAATTCTCTGAACCACTCGTGGATCAGCCAATAACCTAATTGTAACAGAGTTTATTTCCCCTAAAACCTGGACTTTAGTTCTATCTAACTGCACAATGTGAATTGAGGACTTCTGAGGTTCTATGTTCAGTTTAGAACAAACTAAAGCTGGCATTATATTGGATGATGCCCCAGAGTCAATCAAGTAGTTATGTAGATTTCGATTGTAGATTTTGTACGTTAAGAGGAAAGGAGGGGTATGGGAATTTGATCTATCTCCAATTAGAATTGTATCAGTTGCCTCAACTCTACCAGAAGGTGGTTCTCCTGAATCGCTTGCAGCTTTAGTACTGGAGAGAGGCGAAGAAGGAACTGCATTAAGTTCTTTGAGAAGAAACTTTTGTTGATGTTTTAATTTACTGAGTTCAAACATGGTGATGTTTTCCTTAGTCTTTTTCATATCATCAACAATATTATAGTCCATTGAATCTGATACTACCAACGTCTTAGATGGTGAAGGTATATTGGAGGATGACGTTTGATTTTGAGGTATTGTTGCAGTTGGCTTCCTTGTGGGTACCTTTTCTTTTGTATTATTGGTACCTGCACTCCTTTTCTTTGAATTGGCCTGAACCGGTTCAGGAGTACTTTTGCTCCTGGTAGTCACGGGAAAGGCTTCTTGTTCAGCTTCGGTATCGGAGTAAGGCAGTATGAAGTCCCACATTCCATGGCATTCAACGACTTCCTCTTCTTCTAATTCATCGGACGGTGTAATTGTTTCTTCTTCTTCTTCTTCCTCAGGATCTGAATCTGCATAGGATATAACATTTGGAGGCTTGGACTCAGGCTTCTTAAAATTCCTGTAAGGTTTCTTTGTTGAGGACTCTACTACTTGCTTCTTAATTTCAACCATTTCATTTGACATGGTTTTGAGGACTTTTTGAAGGCCCTCCATATCGTATGGATCTTTGGTGATTTTCTTCTTTGAATCATCCTTGAAAGACACTTTTTTGGATTTTCTTTCCTCGAGAGCAGCTTTCTTTTCCAAAGTGATTACACGTTTTTCAACAGCGAGGGATTCTTTCATGTTTTCAGCCAATGTAGGTTTTTTAGCCCTATCTACAAAAATGGCTATATTTGAGGGTAAGGCTGTAATGTACCACTCACTTCTAATTTGTTCACTTGGCTTATCATCGGTAGGGATTTTGTTCAAGAGTTTGTTAAATCGGGAGTTAAACTCCTTAATTGATTCTCTTGATTCGATCCTTAGATTGGAAAGTTCATTGATGAGTGTAGCCAAGGATCTATCATCGTCGTATTTGGTAAGAAACTATTCCTGAAAGATATTCCAACTGGTGATGGATCCAGAGGGCAAGGAAAAATACCAAGACCCTGCTAATCCTTGTAATGTGTAGGGGAACAGTCTAACTACAACATCTTCTTCTGTTACTCCTTTCAGATTAACTGACAACATGAAATTATTTATGTGTTCCTCAGCTAATGTTCCAGCGTCTAGATTAAACTTTGGTAACCATTTCTCAGGATAATCGGTTAACGGATGTAAAGGCGCAGGCATAGTGACTGCACCAGGACTTCTCCATGGTGTCTGAGCCATTTTGGGAGTACCAACGATTGCCTGTGGTGTTCCAGGTGTTTGGGGAGGAGGTGGAAATGAATATTGAAAAGATTGTGATGTTGAAGGTGAAGTCCCTTGGTGAAAAATAATATGTAATGGTGAAGTGGGTGTTTGACTTCGCACTGGTGATGATGAGATGGATGATGATTGAGAAAAGGTTTCACTACCAGAACCTTCAGTGTTCTTTTTAATCCTTTTCCTTTGGGGTAAATGCAACTCAGGTGGTTCAATACCGAGTTTTTCACTTTGAAGTCTAGTAAGATGATGAGGTAGGCGGAATTGCGAAGTCTGACTGCCTTGTGATACTTCAGATCTAGGAGGTGAAATAGAGAAGTCTTGAAGTTTCTGGATGATAGACTGAACTTCAGAGGACTCTGGGTTTAAATGTTCTGAAGTATAATGAGATTGAGCAGTAGTAGTTGATCCTTCCTCTTCTCATCTGGATACTGGTATTTCAGAGTGCAAACGAGAGGTCTGAGGAGAGGTGGAGGGTGATTTACTCTGTGAATGGTCTGTAGGTTTGGACTTACTCGCCATTCATAGTGGATGGCCCTCCTTCTAGCGCCAGAAATGTTGAAGCCCCGAAAATCGTTACATCAACTTCGAGGGATAACCACCCTGTCCGGACCTTAATACAGCTCCTTTTCCGTCTGGGATGGTGGGTCCGACTGGATATAATGGGACCAGTTTCCCAATAGTGAATAAAAGGGGGTGAATGAATGATTGGTTTTCAAATAAGTGATAATAAATGGAGGACTTATTCTATGAACGAAAATGTAAATGACTATTTTATCCTGGGAAGCTTCTATTCTTTAAGTGCAATGTTTAATAATCTATGTTTGTTGATAGGCATATAGATGACACTATGCAATAAACAAAGACATTCATTTAAATGATAATTGCTTCGTTCAAATAGTTGAACAAAGTAATTGATAAAGCGATATTACACTTCTCTTTTATATTACCGATACATGCATGATTGAAAGAATAGCAAACTGTAAACATCCAATAGTGGAAAGCATAAAGTTTACTGTTAAAGCACATTCATATATTCAATAATAGCATAAATGAGCAAACAACAATTCACATAAAAGGAATAAATTCAAACATAGATAATAGTACCATATGAGCTGCGAATTATTCTCTACGCCAATCGCAATTTGAATTCCTTCTTCCGATTCAGAAATACTTTAAAATAAAGGCAATAGTGCACATTCATATCAAAGCTTCATTGTCAAAATTTGGAAAGATTTGGTCCATTCTTCATAAATGAATATGCTTGAAGTACAGTAGTACAACTTCAAGCTTAAGTCATATACAAAAACTTACGACCCTTTCTAAATGTATGAAATGGTCTATAAATACTAAACTAAGCTAACAAACTACAAAATTAAAATGCTACTAAATTGGTATAATCTGATCTTAAAATATCTCCCCACAGTGATCTGGAAATCGGCAGCGATGATTCATTCTTCTGGTTGTTTGCCCTTTGTCCTGAGTTGGCATATTGCCAGCATTGGCTCCACCTCTTGAGGGCGGCTGAGTCAAGAATTGATTTGAGCAGCATAGGTGGCATCATGTATCTCAGGAATGATACACCCGATTACATCCGTCACGCATTTGAGGGCGGCTCTCTGACTGTATGGTTTAACTAGGAACAACCAATAGGTGTCCCAAGTTAAAGTTTTAATCCCTGAGATCAATCTCCCATTATTTTCAAGCTCTTGGTTACATAACTGCTCCAATGTTTTGGCCGACAATAGTTTACCTGGTGTACATTGAGAAATCATGTTAGATAAATAGAGAGTGTTATTGATCAAGTCAATTAAATTACTCGTAGATAACTTGCATCGGGAAACATCTCTCTCTGCTTTCATTAATTGGGACTGCCCTTCTGTGAATAGGATTTCCTTATGGGATTCTAAGATTTTGGACAAGTTTGCTGCCTTTCCCTCATTGGAGTCCTGCCATGTAAGAAAATCTGTCAAAGTGTCTTCGGCTTGCTCTAAATCCTGCCTGGCATCAACTCATTTGTCTATTAGAGACGTTGTTATGTCGCACAGAGGTTCAACTTGGGTGATTTCATGACATAACAATCTTATTTGTGTTATTAATGCCTTGATAATTTTCATTGCCTCTGCTCTGAACTCAGCAGGCTGGGGAAGACTCTTGAACCTTTCTACTTTAGCTGATAATTGAGCAATTTTCTCATCTTTTGTCTTTTCCATCTGTTCATTCATCACCTTCAACTTTGATAATGACTCGAATAGTTCTTTCTGTTTCTGAATTGCTCCCGAATCAATCCTCTGCTTCTCTTCATGCAATTGTTTCATTAGCTGGTTGTTTAATTGTTGCTGTGTGGACAGTTGTTGTTGTAGCTGTTCTGACTTCTGTTGCTCTTATGATAGCTGCGCTTGCAATGAAGTGATCGCTTGATCCTTTTCCTTCAACAAATTGCTTACCTCTGATGCCTTATCCATGGGGGCGGCTGAATAGGCACCGGCATACTGAGATAACTTGGTTAGGTCATCGGAGGGGTCAAATTCTTCTCTCCATACCACATTTGCTGTTATTGTTTGTTCAGGGAATAGAGAAGGTTGATCAATCCTTCTTCTCTTCCACTGTCGTTTTATCACAGCCCTGTGTTTCGGGCTATAGAAAACATCTAGTGGAGGAATGTCCTCTACTTGCAAAACAATTTGATCAGAGGGGTTCTTTGGAATTATTTCTACTACTGTACTTGAGGGTGGACCACTGGTTCCTTTGTTTGGAACCTCCTGTGATGTTGTATCTTTTGTATCGGCAGCTTTGGATGTTTCGGCGTCCGTTGAGGTCTCAAGATTTCCTATAATTGTATTGAATTGTTGCCATTCTTCAAGCAATCTTGGATCCACTTGAGTATCCACATTTATTTCTTTGTTGCTCTGCTCCTGCTGCCTTTTCTGTTCTTCTTCCCTTATTCTCTCTTGTTGCTTCTTTTCTGCCTCCTCTCATTCTTTTTTCTGAACCTCTTCCTGTTCTATTCTTCGGAGTTCCTCCTGCTCTCTTCTCTGAACTTCTTCATAGATTGCGGATGTAGCAGGAGGTTCATTAGTAAGCTGCTGCTCAGGCTCGCTTGACTAAATCGTCGGGGTAGTAGCTAACAAATCTAGAGGTAGAGTTTGCAACCTCTGTTCTCTAAGTTTGTTAAATTCTACCAACCCGTCGTCGCGATATCTCATCCTGGCTAGTTGTTGTACCAGGAAGATTGACTCGGCGGAGGAGAACAGGTCATCAAACTCATCTTCCTTATGCTCGAATTTAGTGAGCTTAGCTTGATCCAGGGCATTGTAGATGACTTTCTTCGGGTCAAAATGTCTATTAGGCAGAGTGGCGAGAGTTAGGATGTTTATTTTTTCCACCTCTTTCTCTTCATGTTTATAATCATGCAGAGTATAGACGCCACACCTAAGAGGAAAAGGAGGCCAAACTTGCTTCTTTGAATTTCTGAGAGTTTTCGTGGCTGACGCAGTTGTAAGCTGATATGTTATTTCGCGAGCTAATAGCTTGTCTGGTATGTACAAGGGGAGGACATGAGGTCTGGCTTGACTGCCGAAAATTCTTACATAGGTGAATTTTTCTTCTCCGAACCAGGTTCCTAGGGCTGTCAACTCAATCTCAACCTGAGAGGAGATCTTAGGGGCAGGTTTATCAAAAATTGCATAGTAAAGAGGTAGCATAAATCCATTGCAGACTTGGTATAAATGGTGTTGATAATGAGCTTTCCATAATTTCTGGTGGTAGACATGAATAGGCATAGGGTCCTATGGAGTCCATCTCCACCCTAATACAGGAAACTTAGAATTGAAACAAAGGGTATCCAGAATGTAGGCACTAAAATAAAATGGAGGGATGAACCTATCAGTAACACGGAATTTGTTTCTGAACTCAAGAATAGTCGTAGCTAATTTATCCGATAATATAGTCCCCCAATCCATTATCTCACTATTACATGTCGCTTCCATTAAAGGAACCATTTCTATGGAAAACTTGGAAGAATCATGCAATCCCCATAATCGACACATCATGACTCCAGCATAACAATAAGGAGAGCATAAGGAGTAGACGGAGTACTTACCCAAAGACTCATGTTTTTGTTTCGCCGGGTTCTTTCTCCATTCTCGTATGGGCGCTGACTCAGTCTCATTCTCATCTCGAAACTTTTCTAGAAATGCTTTATTGTATTTCTTCTCTGGCTCAGGTAAGTGGTACATTTGTCTGAAATCATTGGGATGAAATGAACCAAATATTCTTCCATCGACAGTGCAGAATGTTCTGTCCATAATTGGAATTGCCTCGATTGCCCATCTCACTACATCCATATACGGAAGAAATTTTTCTCGAGCTGTTATTCTATGTAGGTAGGAATCAGCCAAATCCTTTAAAGTAGCATCAGATTTTCGGCTTGAACCTACTGAAGCTTGTACCGATGTTTGCTGAGGGTCCTCGGCTTCTACCAAGTTGTAAATACTTTGCCAAGTAGTGCTACCAAGGCCGAGACATGTGGTATCTGAGATTAATCCCTTCTTGCTTGGGCCTGGATTGGTGGCATGCTGCCCTGTTATCATAGGAGCCGAAGGCGTTCTAGACTTCTTATATTTCTTTCCCATCATTACTGCGGAAAAACTCTGCGCAAGAGAAAGATAGACGTAATGCAGAGAATAGATAGCTAAAACCAAATATGAGGAAATTGTGTCAATCAATGGGAAATGGACGATTTATCATAAGGCTCCCGCGGATGCAATCTCTGAAAGGATTTAGGCATGACTGCTCATTAATTGGCCATTAAAACCTGTCAATCATTTAATTTCTTGTTATATCCTTTATTTGCCGAATAATGGTTTAAGCGTGGATTTGATTTTTTTGCGGTTGGACACGAGCGAATCTCTATCGCGAAGAGAAAAGGCTTTCAATGATAATTAATATATAATATGGCGAAATCATATTGATCCTTTTCAAAAATTGCGCTTTGGGCTCATCGCAATCAGCAATCGGAGGAAGGCTTGGGTAATTTCCTTTGAGTCTTATGGAATCCCCGATCGCCGATAGCGATATCACTAGACTCGCATCGGGAGTTTCAATGAGGAGGGTTTGTTATGTTCGCGTCGCATTCCCCGATCGCCGATTGCGATATCGCATCGCGGGGAACGGGAGGGGCCTTTTATTATTTGTTTTCCTGATATCCATCGGCTATTTGGCTTTTATCGCATCGAGGAAAATCAATGGGTCATGGTTATGTATCCTTTGTTGTTGCGATATGCGATCTCGCGATCGCTTCATCGCAATAATAAAGAATTATTCATTCTATTTTTAAGACGACTTATTTCAAAAGGTTTTAAAATGTTTTGATTATTTCTGAACCTTTAGAAGAGTGATGGATTAATACCAATTTAATCTAAAAGGGACCCATTTCAAATTATAATTTTCTAAAGTAAGATGTTTTGAAATGGGGGGTTGTTGTATAACACAACAAGACCCAAGGCTTGACGATTCACAATAACTTTCTTCAAGCACTAGTGGCATTTCCTTCACAAGGATATCCTAGAAATCATAGAGGATGTAACACATTGCTCCCACATTTACCCAAGTTTACTGGTCCATTGGGGTAAACATGTCACAAGATGCTACTATGATTTGGTTCAACTCCCAATGTATTGTTAAGGAAGTGGAACCAGAAAAACAAACCAAACTGACCTTCCACACAGGCTACAAAACCTCCAGGAGCCAGCCAACCTCTCCAGGTGACCAACCCCTGAGGCAACTTAACATTTTACTGACCTAAGGCCTCAATCGCTCCCATGAAATGGGCATGCATGCGACTAGGACCCTCTAGTTTCTCCCACAGCAAGGGCATGCCAACGACTGGGGACTTTTCCAACAAGTTCTAAAAGCTTGCAGCCCAGATTTTGTGCCACATTTTCAAGGCCAGGACTCAAGCCACTGCGGAAAACTTCATGAAACTTCCAAAAATTAAAAGTAACATCGAAACAATGGTACTAATACAAATACTTAAATAAAGACTTGACTGGACCCCTACTAGCAATGACAAGCATTTCATCAAACATATCACAAATATGGATTTTACAGGTGATAACAACATATTTGAGCTTAGGGGTCTCATACTTATTTGATATTCGCTAAGGAGCATTGATGCCCTATAATATTAGCTACATTATCATCTATTAGGTCATATATTCATTGTTCATTCATTTACAAATCAAAACATGATGAGAGCCATACATATCACTGTCATAAAACATACTCATAACCAGCATATAAACAACAAAAATAATATGTATACAATAGCCATAAAATCCACATACAAACTAGTGTATTTACACATGAAATACCAAGGAGAAAAGGCTTATTATTAAGGAGTGGAAAATCCAACTAGGTATGGGACTTCCATGAACCACCCAAACATAGATTGACTAAACCAAACCTTTCTTTCAGCCAATCACCCCTATGCCATATTGCAAGCATGAATGTGAGACTCATAACCAAAATCAACCAGGGATCCTCGAGGCTACACCACCTCACCCTCATCAATAGAATCGAGCTTGATGATAATCCCCACCGGATCACTAGGCAAGCATGGATGCCATCGGATTTCTCCACCTACACCATGAGGAATTTTCCTATCTCCTAGTCTCTAGGATTTATTGTACATCTCGCCATACAACAATCGAGGATCCTTAGGTCTAATGAAGACTCCACCCTCCAAGTTGTACCGTATATCTTGTCATTCACCAGCTAAGGATTCCTAGGCTTGATCGAGAGTCCCCGCCTTTAGGCTTTATAGTATATCCTGCCATTCACCAGTAGAGGATTCCTAGGCCTACCAAGGTAAAACAAAATCCAGTTTTACCGCAATCCATAATCTGATTTAGGGGTCACTAGGCCAAGGCTTTACTGCAATCCATTGTCTGATTCAAGGATCATTAAGCCATGTGTTGTTTCTTTCAGAGACTACCTCACTTAGTTTCGGATCCATCCAACAATGCAGCTCAACCAAAACATAAGAACCCCATCACACCATGGCTATTTAGAAATGGAAAGGAAAGGCTGAAGAACATTGTCACACCTGGAAAAAATCATGTCCATGACAGCAAGAGAACCAAGAACACACATGCATAATCAAGCATGCCAAAACTAGCAAGGAAATCACACATGCAAATCGATACCTACAAATAATATTGTTGTAGTTGCTTGATCCCGCTCTTCCTTGATTGATCTTTGGTTTCCTTTGCTTTCCTTGATCTAATGCTAGAGTGCTCCAAGAATGATATAAGTGTCCAAGAGTGTGTGTGAGAGAGAGAATAGAGAGAGAGCTCCAAAACCGAACTGACAAAAGGTACCAACTGATCCTCAAAAGCCTTTTTATTAATGAGGCCTCTATTTTCTTCATTTTCCATTATTTTCCTTCATTTTCCTCCTAACATGCAACTTGTGACCTTTCACCTTCATTTTCTCCTAATTTCCATTATTTTCATAAATAAAATGCCAATTAATGTCTCATGAATTTCCAAAACCTTTGTCATTGTCTTTGCCAATTTTGTTAGCCATAATAAACCAAATGAACACCCACACAAGGATTTTTTTTGCCCAAAATTCTGCTAGGAATAAGTGTCCCATAACTGTGGTTATTATTTTTCTTTTATTAACTTTTATTTACATGGAATTTTCACTAAGGTTGTTACAGAACCCTCCCCCTTGGGGGAACATTGTCATCAGTGTTCAATGACACCTACAACTAACAAAACTGCTAAAAATCAGACATACCACCCATGGAGATTTATAACTTAGTTCGATGTAGTATTTACAATGATCAACCTGCTAAGAAGCAAACCAACATGATAACATAGCAACATAACAACCATAAAAACATGACACCCATACTAGTTATTGGAAATTTATAACACAGCTCATGGTGGTATTTACATCCATATACATATGTACATATACCAAAAACATCACACCAAACATATGCCAAAATCACTCAATCAACCAACGAATAGAGAAGGATACATAACCTGCATCTGATCCGCCATCTCCCATGTAGCTTCATCGAGCTTGAAGTGCTTCCACTACACTTTAACTTGCTCAATTGCTCGGTTCCAGAGCATGAGCATTTTTCTCTGTAATATACAATGAGGTTCTATCTGGAATTCTCAATTTGGATCCACTTGCAAAACAAACCACTCAATCACATGATCAACATATTTAACATATACTTCTTAAGAAATGACACATGGAAAACGTCATGAACTGTCACTATTGGAGGCAGTGCAAGTCGATAGGGAATTGGTCCAATCCTTTTAGGAATCTTAAAAGGTCCACAAAACTAAGGTGTCAACTTGGCACACAATTGAATCCTCAAGGAGCTCTTCTTGGGCTTGATGCTACACCTATTCCCCAAACTAACACTCCTTAAACAACTTGTTATAATCTACATAATTTTTCTACATGTCCTATGTTGCCTTTAGCTTCTTCTTGATAACTTGTATTTCCTGTTCCATCTCAGCCAACATGTCCATTCCAATCAACACCATGTTCATTGGGTCACTCCAACTGATGGGAGTATTACAATTTGTCCATACAAGCTTCAAACAGGCTCATCATCAAATATTCTGGATGCTCATTGTTGTAAGAAAACTCAACCAATGGAAGATACTCTTCACACTTCCGTTGTTGATGCATCACATACATCCTCACATATCCTACAATATCATGTTGACCCTCTCTGTCTGCTTATTTGTCTGCAAAACTCTATATCCAAACCTGCAAATAACTCTTTCTAGAACGTAGAAGTGAACTTGGCATCCCTTTCTAACACAATCTTGTTACGTACACCATGCAACTTCACTACATCTCTGATGAATACATGTGCCACATCACTAGCTGAATACATAGACTTCACAGAAATGAAGTGTGCTACCTTTGTCAACTTGTCCACCACAACCAAGATGGAATCATGTTGTCTAGATATCATCAGAAAATTTGTGATGAAGTCCATGGAAATGACCTCCCACTTCCACTCTGGAATCGCAATCAATTGTAGCAGTCCAATTGGATGCTTGCATTCTGCTTTCACCTGCTGATAGTCCAAAAAGTGAGCCACAAACTCTGCTACATCCTTTTTCATACTCGACCAATAATAAAACTTATTCACTGTTGTCAATGTCTTTTGATATCCTGGGTGACCTGAATACAGTTTCACATGAAGCTCTCTCAGGATAGTCTACTTGAGCTCACTACTGTCTGGCACATATATCATGTCCCTAAATCTGATCAAGTCATTCGCTGTGAGATGATAGTCCTCATCCTGATCACATGTACCCTATTGTAACTTGTGCATAAGCTTCATGTATTTGATATCCTGTTGTCCTGCCTGTAAAATCTAATCATGTAAGTATGTCCCATAAGAACTCATAGTTGATATATAATTCACATGTATCCGCCTGTTAGCCTCCTGCTGCAGCAGGTTACTCATATTTCATGATTGACATTTTACAGACCAAATATGTCATACTTTGCATGCTGCAATGCTCCATATTTGCTAAACAGTCACCAAGCAAAGAAGGCTACTCAGAGTTCATCTAACTGCTTTTCCAAATTTTGAGAAGTTATTCCAGTTTTGTACAATTTTTCAGCTAAAGGGAGGTCCAAACAGCTTAATCTTGGTCTCCCTAGGTTTCAATTTCCTGTTTTAGAATATAGAGAATGAAAATCTGTCCAAACAGCTTAATCTTGGCAGATT
This sequence comes from Pinus taeda, assembly GCA_000404065.3. Lineage (NCBI taxonomy): Eukaryota > Viridiplantae > Streptophyta > Pinopsida > Pinales > Pinaceae > Pinus > Pinus taeda. The sequence goes on along the minus strand of APFE030816996.1, from coordinate 1,535 downwards.
CTTAGATAGGTAGAGAATCAAAGGAGCCCAACTGCTTAATCTGGGCCCTTGGAAGAAAAAAGGTTAGTTTGTAGATAGGAAGCATAAAAGAAAAAATTGAAATGCTGGGTCTGCAAGTCTAAATGCACCCAAACCAGAAGAAGAAAAATGTTAGGTAAGTAGGTTGGGTAAGTAGTTTTGAGGTTGCAGAATCTTGATTTCTGTTCATTGCCATGTTTTAAAGTATCATCTCTACTCAGGTCATAGTCATTAGGCAATTTTCATATGAAGGAGCTCAAATCAGGCATAACTAACTTCCCTTTCTTCCTCTTCCCCAAATCATTAACTAATTTCCCCAAAAAGAGGTCAAGATCTGCTTGATATCTCTTAGTTTCATCATTCTCCATGTCGTTAGCCTAGGTGAAGATCTGCTTCACTCAAAGAGGATCCATACTTTCTCTATAAGGTTCTATCTCCCCTTTGAAGCCTAAGATCTCTGAAACTTAGTGCTTTCTTGTCATCTCCATATTAAATACTGAAATTATTATTTAACTCCCAATTTTTTCCCCATCCCCCTACTAAAACTATGTAAATAACCCCCTTATGTAAATATCCCTTCCCTCTGGTTGAAATATAACCATAAGTACTTCTCTGGGAATTACTAAGTTACCTAGACTTTAGTAAGAACCCTCCTTCTGCATAAATTTCCATTCCCAGGTGTTTGGACCCCTTCCAAACACTAAGAAAACCCTTTCCAAAGGCTAAACCCCCCCCCCCACGCATTCTTCTTTGGAAACTATTAACGTTTGTTTGATAAATTTCCACCGCGCAAAACACATTTAACCCATTTTCTAAAGTTCAAAACCCATAGCGCCGCGAAACATTAAACCTTCAACGCACGCGCTCTTTTGTTAAAATCTGCGCATCTCTCCATTCCGTCCACCGTCGGATCGCCCCCCCATATCTGACGGCCCTTGTTCACATTGGGCGCCCTATTGTGGTGGTAGGTTACCACCCGACGTCCGACGGTTTTACCGTCGTACACCGGGACAGGTGGCGGCCTCCCATTGCATCGGGCCGCCCCTAACAGAAACCACCTCCGTACCAAAGGCGGTCCGATGCACAAGCAAAACTGCCCTCCCCTCACGTAACAGGAGTGACACCTCACCCTGCCACGTCGCCTCCACATCACCTCACATAGCCTGCGCCCGGTCCACGTCACCCTACCACGTGTCTCTGCCACGTCACCCCGCCGTACTGCCATGTCACCTTGATGATGTCAGTATGCTGATGTCATATCAGTACCAGAGGACCCAATGCTAACGTCAGCATGCTGACATCATCCGTCGTACTGCTGACGTCATGCTGAGTCAGCAGCCAAAAAACCGAAAATTCACGCAAGCGCAAAAGTCGAGCTTCGAAGCTCCGGAATGAGAAATGGAGGCAATTTTCGATGCACGATTATGACAGAACCACTGCACGAAGTCACATAAGACACCTCATCAACTCAACTTGATTCAGTTTCCTCTAGCGCAGCCCAAAGGACTTACTTGCAT
>APFE030816994.1:0-17737 GCA_000404065.3 Pinus taeda | reverse complement strand
TGCAAGAATGGGATTGAATAATGTCTAGGTTTGTATTCAAAACCCTAAGAATTCATTTTCTAAAATTTAATGGAAACCCTAGATGATAATCTTATACTTGGTGGTACTTGTCAAAAAAAGTGTTGCAAGTTATTCTAAAAAGGATTGTGGCAAGATTCATAGGGAGCCCTTCAATAGGAAACCCTACAAGTTTTGTAAAAAGAAGCAACTTAAGGTGTGTATAAAAGTATAAAATTTGTAGTAGGTCTTCTTCATTAAAAGGTACGATCATTTTGAAATTTTATTTGTATTACTAACTTTTCAATGTTTAGGTTTTTCCATAGAATCATTAAGATTCTATATTGTTAGGGTGATTAATATCTAGATTAAATCAACCCTTATCACACATTTTATCTTTTGTTTACTTTGGTGAAACCCTAACCTTTAGGATTCACTGTAAAACCCTAGCCTTTTAGGGTTTATTGTTGATGTCTAAGTTATATGCTAAAACCCTATATTTTTTAGTGTTTGATAACAAAACCCTTACTATAGTCAATGTAAGATCCTAGAAATGAAACCCTAGGTGTACATGCTTTCGTAAGATTGAAAGCCTAGTTTGGTAAAAGAAAATATCTAACATTAAAGTTTTATGTTTGTATCTAGGGTTTAAAACAAAAACCCTAGTATAGATTGATATGAGGTTCTAGGGCATGATAATGAAACCCCATATGTAAAATTATTTTTCTATAATTGAATTTAGTTGCTAATATCTAAATTTTAGTTTTGGTAAAGGAATCTAGGGTTTGTGTCAAAACCCTAGCATAAGATTGATGTGAAAAGTCTAGGGCATGAAAGGTGTAACCAACCTTGTTGATTGTAAATCTAACTAAATTTAGGCTTTGATATTTAAAATTCCAATTTATTATGCTCCCATTATATCAACATGATAACCCTATATTTATAAGGTTAACTTCATGCTCTATATTTGTGCTTTGTTGAATTTGTTGTTGAATATTTGTAGGTACATAGTCTTCAAGATGTTGAAGATACCTACCTTAGAATTAATGATGACTTGCTAATGATGTTGAGCGTGATGAAAAGAGGGAGTTGTAAGAATCTTGGTAACATTGAAGTATACATCATTGATGACATTGTTGCCAAGCGATGATAGAAGGAATGATGTTCCAAAAGTTTGAATTTCTCTGACGATGTGATGATACGAGAGAAAGAGGCTATGTAGTTGAATATGGTGATTTTTTCCCCTATTAGAGAAGAAGTTTGGATAAAGAAATTATATATGTCCCTAGTTGAGAGGGAGGTTGGTTAAAGGAAAGTAAAAATCCTCCACAGTTGGAAATGTGATGTAAAGGCCATAAGGATGTTTGAGATAAGAGAATAGTTGAAATGCTACAAATGGTTATTCATGATTTGTATTCAAACTGTGATTGATAGAATTATGAATAAGAATTGGATATTTTGGAAAGTGATTATGTTGAGTTTGGTGTTGTTGGAATAATTGAAAAAGGAAGTTTTCATCGAAATGTGTTTGGATATTGTGATGACCTAAGCAACATCAAAATAGTTGAAAGACCCCAAAGATTATGTTAGCATACAAGAACATGTACATTGAAAGTTTGGATATTGGTTGGGGTCGTGAAACTACAATATGTGCCAACATATGAATAAGTTGTTGATGTGTTGACTAAATTTATTCCAAAGTTAGTTGTTGGAGCATGCTCGGATTGGTTGATGTGTTGATCTCTTCCTAAAAATTTGGCATATTGATAAATTTCTCTAAATTGGTTGAAAGGAAGAGATGAAGTACCATAAAATTGCTTGTATGATGATGGTACTTTGGAGGACATCATGGCCTAGTTAGTATTGAGATCTCAGTTGATGTCTAGATTCCAGAGGGAGGGTATTGGTTGAAGCTTCAGTTCAGTGTTGATAGCTAGATATTTGTAAGGGTTGATGTCAAGGCATGGAGGTCTAGATGGTATCCCATTGGATGGATACTAGGGTTGTAGCCTGATGGTAACTATAGCGGAAAATTCCTACATGGCACCTTAGTCCCTATTGGGAGGATACCTTGACACTGAGGGTATCCCAAGCATTGTGTATGTTGTTGTGTTCTTCATAGTATTCTTCTTGGAACATTTCAAATCGAGGCCAAACTTGTACCGATTGAACAAGCATGAATACCTCCCTCGTTAAGGGGGAGTATCGAAAATGTAACTAATATCATTCTTCATAATTGTATTTAAGTCATGATGTAATGTATTTGTAAAAAAGAAAGTTATTATAAAAAGAAAATTTATCAATAAACATGGGTTTCATGCTTTGTTTATTTTTCTTTCCAGGTAAAAAGCACCCATTGAGTGCTTTAGAGAGTCAAATTCATGATGTAAAAAACCCTTCTTGGGCTCATTGTGTCAAAGAAAGAAAAATTCTTATATGTCAAAATTTGTGTCTTTTCTCTCCTCCATCACGTCGGCCCAACCTCCTACAAAGTCGACCTTAATGAAGGAATGTTGTCCCACTTAAATATTACATATTGGCAAGGATAATCGACCTATTGGAACAAGAATTGAACATGGATTCAATTTATAATTCCTATTGATGAACAAGGTACGAAGAGGCATAGAGATGAAGAACCATTCATTACAAGATACTTAAAGAAGCTAAGGAGAAGAGGGTCGAATTTTAATTGTATATTGTAGGACCGAAGTTTGGTTATATATTAAAGGATCGAAGTCTGGTTATATATTGTAGGACCGAAGTTTGATTATCTATTGCAGGATCAAAATATAATAGTATATTATAGGGCTGAAATATATTAAGAATTGAAAGCCTCAACCAATAAGAAGACTAATATCCTAGACTAACAAAGAAACTTGCTTTGTTCTTTATGGTATGAAAGTTGTTGACTTGAATATCTTTCAGAAAATTGACTTGATAGATGGAGGAGGTGTTGTTGTTGATTCAAAGGTCCAGGTTGTCTCATTTGATTTGATTCTAAAGAAGGGAATAATAACTTATGGGTTTTCCCCTAGGAGAGGGTTTTTTTCCCTAGATGGGTGCCTACATCTGATGTTCTCTTTTGTGATTGTGATATTCATTGTTTGACATTTGTATTGATGAGAAAAAACATAATAATTGGAAAGAAGAGCTAAAAATAAACTTCAAAATAAAATGTAAAATAAATATAAATCAATATTATAAAAACCCTAACTATGATTCCCTAAATGATTTTTCAACATCTCCTTCTCATACTATGCTTCATACGGATTGTCACTACTAAATTTGTTCCTTTCACAACTTGCCATGATCTTCTACAATTTTGCACTGCTAATATGTTGTTCATCAAGCTCTTAATGTTGATGAATCCTTGACTTCTTCTATTGATCTAAAAAAAATTAAGAGATGACGATCAATGTGGACCTATATTCCCTTAATTGTTCTTCTTCCCCTGTGTTGCGAAATCTAGGGGCAACTAGATTAGGTGATTTCTCTTACTTTAATAACTTCTTGTGATGTATTTTTACTTAAATTTGATTAAAATATTCTTATATTTGATTATTATTAGTGCTATATATCATCAAACAACAACCAAACATTAAAATCAATGAGACAATAGGACACAGTATGTAGGCTACCAACCAGGGCCAAAACCTGTCCAACTGAGAGGAAAACCCACAATAATTATTCACTTCTTATAGAACTTCAATAGATGAATTCCAAGACCTATAAATATTGAACAAGAACCTCCAAGACCAAGTCAAACCTTGCTTTCAACAACTTCTACAATTTCAACTTACCCAACATATTCTTCTGGAACTTCGAACTGCCCAAAAAATTCTTCTACAACTTTGACCTGCCCAACAAACTCTTATACAACTTCGACCTACCTATGGAATTCTTCTGAAACTTAGATCTACCCAACAAATTATTTTGTCTAGAAAATTCTTATGCCCAACAGATTCTTCTATCCAACAAATTCTTCTTCCTAGCAAATGTAGAAACCCTAACACAAGAGAGAGAGAGAGGCCCAAAATATTTGATCTAGTTCTTCTCCTTCTTTTTCATGCTTTTCTGGATTCTATCTTGAGAATACTGAACTTTCTTGAATGAGTCTCAAAATGAGATCGAGTTCATTCTTATTTATAGGCTTGTGAGGGGTACAAATTGTTATCTTTAGGCCGACTTGTCCCTTCATGTAGGCCGACTTGATATTTACATCATGATGAGGTCTTGGAGGGTCTTTTGAGTCAAATAAATTATTTTTACAATATGTAATGCGCCCAAATGGGTATTCAATACATGACAATCACTCAATTGACTTGTAGACTAAATAACAAGCCCTAGAAGCAGTCAATGGATTCTTGAACTAAAAATAAATTTCTCTTGAGCATGAAACTCATGCCTCGAGAACAACAATAATAAATTTATTTTTATCTTTTCATTAAATACATAAAATCATGATTGCCTATGGCATTATGAATACTGAACCTAGGTACACATTTCAACAGTTCCTCTTAACTAGGGAGGTATTCATAATACATGAAAGGTACTTTGACATTCTCAATCTAAGAATTCTTATAAGAAGAGTCAAATTGGTAACCCATATGTGCAGCATCATATCATCCAACATTGTCACATAGCGAGGCCTTGACTAACAACTCTATCTCTCCACAAGATCAGAGCACAATGTTGGCGAGATAAATGATTTATAGATACCTTCATCATTTTATCTCAAGGAACATACCCCACCTGAGTGTTCATAGGGTATGTCTTTCCAGGACTATTCTTATCTTTGATTCCCAGTCCTCAAAGAATATCAGTCCTCTATCACTACTCTTATCTTGGATGTCCAACCACATCCTCAAAGAGTATCAGATTACATATTCTTACCCAATCCTCCATTCATTCTTCCCAAAGTGAAGACAAGAACGATGTGTCTATCTCTCCCTTTCAACCAGGGATGATATACTTATTCCTATAAAGGAATGTACCCATTCTTGTAAAAGGAATGTACCCAAGCTCCCTATTATCTAGGGACTTGTCCAAGCTCCCTCTTAACTATGGACTTGCTTCCAAGCTCCCTCTTAACCAGGGACTTGTTTCCAACAACAAATTTCTTCTTTAGTGGAGATCATGAGACTTTTAGCTGCTTGTTAAGCTCCTCCTTTTGATGTCATGAATTTAATCTGCATTATTATGGAGCCTTGATCTTGTAGGGAATCAACCATCCATCACTTTACTCAATTCATTCATGCCATCCTTCCCCTTATCAGCAAGTGATTTTCTAGTCCACATCTGGTTTTCCTTCATACACCTACCTCTTCCACATCACGTTTCCTTTAGGATCTTACATCCCACCATATGAGTGCTAGTTGTAGGTGACATCCACAAATCTTTTTCCGGTAACCTTGCATTAACCCATCCAGATGTTATACAAAAAACCAAAATTGAACATCAAATCAAAATTACCTTTTGTGATGGCCTTTCATGATGACATCTGCTACTAGAGACATCAACATCCTGCATATTCATAAACATATCTCCAAGACTTTCAAAGTTAAGGGCCTTCTTCCTTTAAGACTTTATCAAGGTCTTCATACCATTCCCATGGAGATGTCACATCAGATTCATTGGATTTTGATTTCTTGTGACCTTAATTGCAACTTTCACAATATCTTATTCCTTTCTTCACATATTTCTCCTCGGGAACATCCATTTGTAGTTCCTTTATCTTTTTCAACCACCTCATATTCTATACAAGGACATATTACGTTTATTGAATCTTGTCAATATGTGAACCATGCCTTCATGCATATTTCCAACAAAATATATCCCTTTTCTTCGATCATGCTCATGAGTTAGAGCATTCATCCATGCTATATGCATCTATATGATGACATGACTCAAAATGCATGCATACATACCTCATTTCTTCTTTTTGGTCAACTAGACTCCCTTCAGCAACTTCTTTGATTGAAATTACTTCAACTATATTGACCTATTTACTCCTTTGTCATCATATCTTCATCCCATGAATCCCATACAAGATGAAATTATCAGCAAGACACTTGCTTCTTCTAAGAGAGGGAACCTTCCAATGAAGATTACAACAGAGGATCGTGATTATTTGAAAATTCTCCTTCCTAATGATGATGATACATGATGAGTTATTTCTATGTAAGATGACTCTTCTTTTCCCATAAGTACTACTTATGCTTTCAATGAGGTTACCAAGAGATACTTCCTTTCTATGATGATTGGTACAATGATGTAGATTTCTACATCATCTTCCTTTCAAGGTTTTCTAATGAGCTCTTGTTTTAACGATATGCTTCTAATATGATGCCATCTTCTACTAAGATGCATTTAGTCATAATTTTTCTCATCTTGACTACCATGCTAGAGGTATTTTCTCCTTATAATTATCCTTGCTACGCATTGGAGGAACCCTAATAGTGAAGATCTATTACTTTGGATTTCTTCTCATCAGGTTCTTCCACTTGTTTGGTAATGTGAGCTTTATTTCTTTCATTCCTCTTGTTGTCCTTCTTGAATTTCAAACAATATTTCTTGTGATGCCATATTCCTGACAACCATAACATTGGATCTTCGACATATCCTTCTTCTTCTTTTTCTGAGGACCAAATGTTTTCAAACCTTCCCTTTTCTTTTTTAGACATGGCAACAAATGCTTGAACTTATTCACTTGGTCCCACATCAATTTTTGATTGTAACCTACTTTACTTCAATTTTACACAATGACCAGAGTTCATTGAATGAGGTGTCTTCCTTCTTTCCAAAAATTCTTGATATGAAGTTGTCTTGTCCATCAGGTAGTGTATTTAGTACCACGGTGGTCATTTCTCAATATTTTCCCCAACTATTGCAGTTGGTCTCATATTTCTGACACCATCATGAAGTATGAGGCTATTCCTTCTTCCTTTGATATCCTCATCTTGTAAAGCTTAGTTCTCAATGATATCACTTCTCTTGCAATACTTATGGAGAATAATTCCACCAGTTTGTCATAGAATTCTTTTGACATTTCCAATTTTGACACATAAGGATTCTTTGAGCCCTTATTTCCCTTTTCATGTATTCAACTAGATCTTGAGATTCTTTCGTTGGAATTTTAGTGAAATAACCATTAACATGCTCAACAACTTCATTTTCTATGAGGATCAAATCTATCCTCTTCTTCCATGCAAGAAAGTTTGATGACCCAACCAATTTGTTTCTCTCCTTGCAAAATGAAGTCATTTTGATAAATTCAGATATAGATATAGAGATACTTATCAAGTGAAGATGATCCTTGATTTTAATATCTTCAACTTGATGTCTTATTGATTTTGATGATAATAGAATATGTCTTCTTGATGAAAATTTCTTTCTTCAAAAGTGATCCTTCAACGAGAGGGAGATCACCTTGATTCCTTGATGATGATGATTACACGTCTTCCTACTTCTCTAGAATGTAGATATTTTTAGATGCTTCAATGTGTAGTTATTGTATGGATGAGATAAGGCTTTGAGGTCTTTTTAGTTCCTTCCAATGACGCTTGTCAAACTTACAACTTCAAATTTTGACCCTTCTTCAGATTTTCATCTTGTTGTTGTGGGACTGCAATTTCGACTTTTTCTACAGAAACCCTAGTTCATAAGTGTGACTAGAAGATGGATGGATTTGCCTCCTTTCTCCTTAGCTTGAGATGAAATTTTATTCTTATTAATTTGCCTTGAAAGGGAGACTTATTTTTCCCCATAACTTTAGCTCTCTTGGAGTATCTTATACTTCAAAAAAATTTGTTGCAAGATGATGCCCTAATATTTTCACGTGTGGAGGAATATAACCCCCAAAAAAATTAGATGCTTCAGATCTCCTTCTTTCTTCATTATGTATTAGGTTTTTTTCTTTCTTTCTTGATTTCTTAGCTTCTCTAGTGCTTCAGCCCTTGAGTGTATTTCTTAAAGTTTCCTTTCCTTTTCTTGTCACCCTAGCTCTAATACCATGTTGAGATATTTAGGGGAAGCCAAATTAGGTGATTTCTCTTACTTTGATAACCGCTTGTGATGTATTTTTACTTAATTTGTTTAGGTTCTTCTTACACTTGATTATTATTAGAGTTATTTATCATCAAACAACTACCAAACAATAAAATCAATGAGACAACAAGACATAAGATGTAGGAAATTAGCTAGGCCAAAACCTCTCCAATTGAGAGGAAAACCCATTATAATGATTCTCTATATATAAAACTTAAATTGACAAATTCCAAGACCTATGAACCTTGACCAAGACCCTCCAAGGCCAAGTCAAACCATACTTCCAACAACTTCTGCAATTTCAACTTACCCAACAAATTCTTCTACAACTTTGACCTGCCTAAAAAATTCTTCTGCAACTTCAAACTACCTAGAAAATTCTTTTGCAACTTTGACCTACCCAACAAACTCTTCTGCAACTTTGACCTACCCAACAAACTCTTTTGCAACTTCGACCTACCCAACAAACTCTTTTGCAACTTCGATCTACCCAAAAAATTCTTTTGTCCAGCAAATTCCTCTACCCAGCAAATGTAGAAGCCCTAACATGAGAGAGATGTTGGAAAATGTAACTAGGTTTGGTATTCATTATTATACTTGAGTCAAATGTAATATATTTGTCAAAAGAAAGTGAGAAATAATTTTATTATGATTTAATTTTACTTGTTAAAGGATGGGTTTCATGCTTGGGTCAAATGTATAGGTAAAGCCTCCATTGAAGGCTTTGGGTTATTGTCAAAGACAAAATGGGAAGACTCCTCCATCCATCAAAGTCTGCTTGTTGTCAAAAGAACCATCATCAAGTCAGCCATCCTCAAAAGTACTCATGTCGACTCATAACAATGACACTACTCTTCAAGATATCATGTTGGTTTGTTTATGGAGAAACAACTATATATATAAGGGTGAGGATTTCAAATTATACAAAAAAAATAGAAGCTCGCATAGAATCACAAAACGATAAGTTCGGATGTCTCAGGAAAGAAGTTCAAATATATCTGACATGTAGCTCAGCCTATCTCTGAAATAAAAGTACAGATATCTCTGAAGTGAAGGTCGAATTGCCACAGGTGCAGTGCTAATAAAATAACTTTGTGCCACACAATGAAGAAGGATCATGGTTCAATCTAAGTTTAAACGAACTCAGATAGGGTACAATGATCACATTTTGGTGCCTCAACAGTTCATAGATACCACAGTTCGGTGCTTTAACATTTCGGTGATGTATCTTGGTGCTATCACATTGCTGTCATAATGAATGACACAATGTTATATCAATGATGAAGACATGATCCTCTAGTGTTTCAGTGCTATCACAATGATATTAGTTTGATGCAATTGCAAGGATTGAAGTGTGAAGAAGAATGATTGCTACTGGAGCTATTGACTTGATGGATGGAGAAAGTATTGAGTCTAAGTTGTAAAGGTATTGGTCGTCTCATCTTGAGTATACTAAAGGAAGAATTTGTGATTGGGTTTTCCCCTCGAGGGGGGTTTTTCCCTGGCAGTGTGCCTACATCTTGTGTACTCTTTTATTTGTTGCTTGGAATTAGTCTTGATGGTAAGAAAAGATAAATTGAAAGAACTAATAATAATAATAATAAATCAAAAGATAATGTCATTAATAAGGGAAATCACTTAACTTCCAACTCCTTGGATTTCCCAACATGGTATTAGAGCTATGGTCAAAGTCAAAGGAATTTTTTTACATACTTTAAGCTCTCTCGGTAAGAATATCAAAGTAATTTTGTGAAGGGTTTGTACTAGTATTTTGATGAAGGCATAGTTTGATAAATATTACTTCACTATATGGTTTCGATGGTACCACTATGATAGGGTCTCAGTACAACGGCAAGATCTCAGAGACTACAATTCGGTGCTATGATTTACTATAGTTCAATGTTATGATAAACTATAGCTTAATGCTATGCCAACCACATAAATTTGGTACTCCCACAGTTCAATATTACTACAATTTCAATGCCACTACAATGATTATATTTCAGCAATGAAGGTTTCTCATATTGATTGATGATGTGATAAACCTCATAAATATCATAGTTTTTGAGCTATTACAGTAAAGACATTTTTGGTGCTATTGTAGTTCAGTAATTATATAGTGTCTATCTTGGTGCTACCACTATTTCGGTGCAATCTTTGCCCCTATGTAATTATAGTGATGAGAAGTTAACAACAGACATCACAAGTTTGGATCTTTAGAGAGCAACCACATAATGATATAAGTTCAAAAGAAGAAATCTAAAAAACTTGCATATAAATTTCTGTGATGAAGTCTTAGTGATCACAGTAAATTTGTTTTAGTGTATCTACAATCTCGATCCATCTTAGTGCTATGATATTTCGGTGTAAAACGCAGAGATGAAGCCTTCCACAACACCAAAGTCTTTCAGAATCCGAAGTCTATCCTATAAACTATGAAATTGATAGCCCAAGGAACCAACATGAAGAAAGGACTCTTCCAGGATCTGATTGAAGGAACCAAGTAAGTATTGTTACTACAACAAGTTATCAAACTAAGAGGTATACAATTACAAGGTATGTATTTTCATGAGTTTTTAGATTTAACATTAAATGATTCTTTCTTATAACTAGACTCGGATAAAGATGGTAATCCTTGTTGAGAAATATAGGGCATGAATAGTTAAAATATTTGTCTTCTTGAAATTTCTTGTGATATACTTTTTACTTCTTAGCTTATAGTATTTACTTCATTATTCTATTATTGTGTTATTTTCAGTAAGACAATTACCAATATGCACAATAAAATATAAGTGACACAGTATATAGGCTTATCAGTCATGTCCAAAACCTCTCACCTCTTAAGAGGAAAACTCAATCAAAATTCTTCTTCTAGATCTTCAATTGATGAGTACCAAGACCATGAAACAGACCCTTGACTCTCGTATTTTCCCAAGAACTTTTTGACTAACCTTGATGCTCTGCCTATTCCCTTCCTTGACTTTCTTCTTGATATGGAACTATTATCCTCAACTCCTTTTAGAGAAACTCAGTCTCTATTCTTCACATTGCTTCTTCTCGACTTCTCGTAGAGAAACTCGATCTCTATGATTTCACTGGCATCCTCTAGAGAATCTCGATCTCTAGATCTCTATCTCGATTAGCCAGAACAAGTATCCAGAAGAATCCCTTCTTCACTATCCCAAAGTAACTTCTCCTTTGCTTTCCCAGAAGAAACTCTCCTTTGTTGACCCCAGAAGAAACCTCCTTTGTTGCCCTAGAAGAATACTTCTTCACTACTCCAAAAGAATGCTCCTTCTCTACCCCAAAAAAATCTCTTCTTCGTTGATCCTAGAAGAAACCCTACTTTGCAATACCCAGAAGAATCCTCCTTCGCTATACCTTCTTCACACCTTTTTTTTTACTCTACTTCAAACTTATTCTTGATCGACTGCTTGTCGAGTTTCTTTCTCTAAGTGTGGTTGGGTGTGCCTTATATATACACCTTTCCTCATGTCCTTTAGGCCAACATAATCACTTGTGGTTGGGCCGACTTCTTCTAACAATTTCTTCCATCGTTGTAGGTCGACTTGAAGAGGATAAGTGACAAGGTCTTGGAGGATACTTTACATAGAAAAATTTGACCTTTTACAAAGTGTAACATGACTTCATGACATGAAAATGACTCCATTTTATGACCAAGTGACAAATAATACCTAAAGACTCTCAATGGGAGTCTTGACTCAAAAATAAAATCTCTTGCTCATGAAACGCATGAAGCGAACAATACAATATATTTATTTTTCTTATTTACATCACATTACATAAAATCATAATTACATGTCATTATGAAGACTGAACCTAGTTACAAGTTTCAACACTCCCTCTTAACTAGGGAGGTACTCATAATGGTACTTGGACTTTCTCAATATGAAGAATTTCCCATAAGAATAATTCGGAATGGTAACTCATTTTTATAACATTGTATCAACCAACATTGTTACATAACAAGGCCTTGACCAACAACTCAACTCCTTATCTCCACAAGATATGAGCCTCAATGCTGGCGATACCAATGATTTATAGACACTCTAATCATTGTCTCTCTCGGAACATCCCTACCCGAGTTATTAGGGTGTGTTCCATGAGGACTATTCTTATCTTGGACTCCCTAGCCCTTAAATAATACTGGTCATCCATGACTACTCTCCTATTGGATTCCCTATCTCATCCTCAAAGAGTATCAGATGCCAAATGATTACCCAATATTCCATTCTATCTTCCCAGGTGGAGAATAGAATGACATGTCTATCTCTCCCTCTCACATAGGGTGGAAATATTCTAATAAAGGAATGTAATCATTCCTACCAAAAAGGAATGTACCTAAGCTTCCTCTTGGCTTAGGAATTTTCAAGCTTTTTCCAAGTAAGAAACTGCTTTTTTAGTCTGACTCTTAACTAGGGACCTACAACAACTCCTCATGTGGAACAACCAACTGCTTGAAGAACTCCTCTCTTCTTTGATGTCATGAACTTATTTTGTCATGGAGTCTTCACCTTTCAGGCAATTCTTCATAGGGCACAGACCATCCATCACTTTCATCCATGTTAGCCATGTCCTCATATCATCATAAAGTGATCCATCATTTTTCCATTTGGATTTACTTCATGTCATTATACTTTCATGCCATATTTTCCAGAAGGATCTTACATCCTTCAATATGGTCCTCTTGGAAGTTATCCACAGATCTTCCCTTTGGAAGTACTACATAAGACCATCCAGATATTAGTTCAAAAATAATAAATGAACACTTAAATCAAACATTACCTTTGTGATGGTATTTTATCATGACATCTTCATGTATGTATGCAGATTGACACATTTCGCAAATCTATCTATTGTCAAGGGTCTTCATCTCTTTTTCTGACTCTTATCAAAGTCTTCATATCTTTCTTGGAGATATTCTAGTCAAATATTCTTGGACTTCGGATGTTGAATGCCTTTTATCAATGTTGCATATTTTATGATCTCTTCCTTTATTTTCACACACTTCATTACCAGGAGCTTCCAATCAGAGTTCCTCCATTGTAGTCAACTTTCTCATTATTCATATGAGAAAAGATTATGTTGAGTTCATCTAGTGTGACTTATGTTTTTCTGCAATCTTTAAGAGGAGGAGATCCCTTCTTCTTTTGATCATATTTCCAAACATGGAAATAGTGATCCACATTATCTGCAACCATATGACATGACTTTTATAATAATTTATGTAAGCATACATACCTCATCTTTCCTTTCGATCATCCAGGCTTCTTGTAGCAACTTTATTTGAACGAAAGAAATTTATCCTTTAGACTTTATTTCTTGTTATGTCCTCATACCATCATCCTTGAATCCCATGAGTTGGAATTCTTGTTGAAACTCTTGCCTTCCTTTGGGGTCGGTGAATCATTTGATGAGGATTCCATCAGACAAACTTGAGGATCTTTCATATCCTCACCCGATAGATGTTTCTTTATTAACTATGGTATGATGATCACAGATGATGTACTATACTTCTTTCTATAAGTATCACTTGATATTTCAATGAGGTTTCCAAGAGCTCTTATTCTTTGTACTTAATATAATTTCTTCTTCTCATGTCACGAGATCTTACTTCTAATGCTTCTATTAGAATGTTATTTTCTAATCTGATGCATCCTATCTCATTTACATTGACTCCTATATGTAAATTACAAGTATAAAGTACCTTCTTAGTGAAGAAGGTCATCTCAGTAATAGTAAAGATATTTTTGTGTCTTCCTTCTTAAGATTCTTTGAGCTCTTAGGTTCTTTCACTTCCTTAGTAATATGGGCTTCTTCCCGCTCCTTCTTTCATTGAGGACAATCTCTTCTATAGTGCCCAAGTTTCTGACAACCATAACATCTTTCCTTAGCCATGTTATTCTTTTTCTTTGGAAGACCAAAATTTCCAAATTTCCCTTTTCTCTTATTCACTGATTGATCCCTTCTATCTAATCTTTTGTTACTTTATTTCTTCAACCTATCTTCTTATACCTTGTAGAGAGACCATAATTTGATGAATGCGATAACTTCCTCTTCCTAGTAGATATGAGGTTACCTTGTTCATCAGTGAATGCATTTAAAATAACAAAGATTATTTCGTTATCAGATACCATCTCTCCTATATCCTACAATTTCCCTTTTATTTGAGATTCTTTTGAATGACATGAGGATATCCCTTCGTCCTTTGACACCTTCAATTTATATAGATCATATCTAAGTGATATGATCTTTTATATCATGCTATTAGAGAATTTTTTTTCCATCTTATCATATATTTCTTAAGATGTCTCCATCTCGGCTACATAGGAAATGAGAGGATCTTTAATAGATTCCGTAAGAATATTTTGAGCCTTGAGATCCCTTTCCATGAATTCAGATAATGCTTGTTCTTCGAATGGCTTGGAGACATTTCCATGGACATGATCAATGACTTCATTTACTTCGAGGACTATATCTATCCTTCTTTTTCATGCAACCAAGTGTGATATCCCAACCAACTTATGGTTCTCCTTGAAACAAGAAGTCATTTTTACTAGATTAGATTATAATAAACTATATTTACTTGTGAATATAGAATCTTCAACTTGATGATGAAGTTGTTGCTTCAGATGATCATTTTCAAATGATATCCTTGCTTCAATAGAGAGAAGATTCCTTTCGAGCTAACCTTCGTTAGATTTTAATAGCTTCCAATGTATGAGTGATGATCTCTGAAGTGATTCTAGGGTTTCGGTCTTTCTTCTTGCTTTCTTGAAGATAATTTCAAGTCTCTTGTTGGTGTAGATTTATTTGATCTAAGGTTTTGAATATATTGTCCTTGGTAGCCCTTGGATTTGCTAGGATCCTTCTTTGAATCTTGATTCTCGTTTGTCTACTTTTTGGAATGTCCCTTCTTGACTTCAACACCTAAGATTTGATACTATGTTGAGAAATATAGGGCATGAATAGTTAAAATATTTCTCTGCTTGATAATTGCTTGTGATATAATATTTACTTCTTAGCTTATCGTCTTTACTTAGTTATGTTATTATTGTGTTATTTTAATTAAGACAATTAGCAATATGCACAATAAAAGACAAGTGACACATTATGTAGGCTTGTCATCTAGGGCCAAAGCCTCTCATCTCTTGAGAGGAAAACCCGATCAAAATTATTCTTCTAGATCTTTAATTGATGAGTACCAAGACCATGACATAGACCCTTGACTCTAGTATCCTCCCAAGACCCTTTTCACTAACTTTGATGATCTTCCTCTTCCCTTCCTCAACTTTATTCATGATCTAGAACTACTCTCCTTGGCTCCTAGATAAACTCAGTCTTTATCCTTCACACTGCTTTTTCTTGACTTCTCCTAGAGAAACTTGGTCTCTATGACTTCACTGGATTCCTCTAGAGAATCTCGATCTCTATATCTCTATCTCGATTACCCAGAACAAGTATCTAGAAGAACCCTTCTATAAGAATCCATTCTTTGCTATCCCAGAAGAAAATTCTCCTTTGCTTGCCCAAAAGAAACTCTCCTTTGTTGACCCTAGAAGAAAATTCCTTCACTACCCCAGAAGAATACTTCTTCGTTGCTCCAGAATAATTCTCCTTCACTTCCTCAAAAGAATCTCTTCTTTCTTGATCCCAGAGGAAATCCTACTTCGCAATACCCAGAAGAATCCTCCTTCACTATACCTTCGCACTTTTTTTGTTGGACTCTATTTCACACTTCTTCTTGATCGAATATTTGTCGAGTTGTTTTCTCTAAGTGAGGCTAAGTGTGGCTTATATATACACCTTTCCTCATGTCCTTTAGGTCAACATGATCACTTGTGGTTAGGCCGACTTATTCTAGCATTTTCTGCCATCGTTGTAGGCCGAATTGAAGAGGATAAGTGACAAGGTCTTGGAGGATATTTTACATAGACAAATTTGACCTTTTACAAAGTGTAACATGACTTCATGACATGACAATGACTCTATCATTTTATGAATATATGAAAAATAATTCCTAAAGACTCTCAATGGGAGTCTTGACTCAAAAATAAAATCTCTTGCTCATGAAACCCATGTAGCAAGAAATACAATAGATTTTTTTTTCTTCTTTACATCACATTACATAATATCATAATTACATCTCATTATGAAGACAGAACCTAGTTACACTTTTCAACAATCCCTAAATTAGATCCTTAATACTTGTTTTCTAGAGTTTACAAATAATCTAGGTGTTGGGTAGCAGATCCCCACTAGCATGTTTTTGGGGCTTAAAGCCCGAGTTTTGGTCAATGTCATGTAAAGACTCCGCGAAGTATGGGCGCGGAGCACGAAAGTCTAGGATGAGTCATGTTGTGAAACTAACTCACAAAAAGATAAAAAAGATAGTTGAATGCCTTAGCATTCAGCCTCTTCGAGGGGGCAACCTCATTTACATTACACAAATGAACAATTCTTGGATGATACAAATGAAAAAACCTCCTTTCTATATATAGGAGTCTAGGGGGTCACAATATAACCAAGCCGACCTAACAATAATAATATAAAGGAACAAAAATAACAATAGAGGGATTCTATGGCGCACAGTAATAACAATACAGGGACAATAGGGGCACAACAATATTAATAAGGGATACAACTACAATAGTAATGGGGGCATCACCAGTATTATAGGGAACTAACATGCCCCTCTCCTTCAAAAAAGTGTTTTCCTCAATGCTTGAGTAGTTCTAGATGCTTCTTTATAAAATTCTCATCCTCCCATGTGGAATCTTTAGTGGATGAGTTCTTCGACTTGATGAGATACTCTGAAATGGATCAATTTCGTAGTTGTCGAGTTCTTGTTTCTATGACTGCTTCCGGTTCCAATATAATTTTTCCTTCCTCGTCAAGTTCTGGAAATATTGTTTGAATTGGGAGCTTGTTTCCTATAACCTTCTTTAAATATGAAACATGGAAAGCCAGGTTCACTCGAGAAGCTGCAGGAAGCTCCAATTTGTATGCCATAGTACCAATATTTTGCAACACCTTGTACGGACCATAATACTTTGGTGACAATTTAGTATCCTTCTTAGCTTGCTTGAGGGAAATTTGTTTATATGCTTGTAGCCGTAGGAATGCCCAGTCACCTACATCAAAGCTTCTTTCGCTACAACATTGATCTGCCTGTTGTTTCATTATATTCTGCGCCAACACGATGTTATCCTTTAAGAGTTGGAGAACTTGTTGTTGATTCTTGGTGTGATGTTCCACTACTTGAACCTTAGAATTTTCTCTTAAATATGATGTGATAGATGGTGGCTGATATCCATAAGGTACCATAAATGGGGTCATTTTTGTTGCAGTATGGAAGGAAGTGTTATACCACCATTCAGCCAGAGGTAACCATTTGACCCATTGTGTCTGTTTATTAGATACAAAGAAACGAAGATATCCTTCCAAACATTTGTTTACTATCTCAGTTTTTCCATCAGATTGAGGATGATAAGATGAGCTATGAGCTAACTGAGTACCAAGACAAGAAAATAATTCTGTCCAAAAATTTCCAGTGAAAATGGGATCTCTGTCACTTACAATAATATTTGGGTTCTCATGTAGCTTTTGAATTGTTTCCATAAATGCAGTAGAAACTGTACTGGCTTTAAATGGATGTGATAATGCTCAAAAG
>APFE030816991.1:0-16322 GCA_000404065.3 Pinus taeda | reverse complement strand
ATCTTTCTTCTACATGAAGAGATCCAACACTTATGTGAAAAGTCATCAATAAAAAGGACAAAATATTTGTGTCTGGCAGGGGAGGTTATCAAGAAAGGTCCACAGACATAAGAGTGGATCCTTTCTTGGACTACATATGCTTTGTTGTCATGATCATGGAATGCAGTTTTTATGTACTTCCCCAAGGTACATCTTTTGCATACATCCTGTTGCTCAAGTGCTTCTTTAGGGAGGCTAGTGGCTATTTGTTGTATAATATTCAAGGTGCCATGATGCAAATGGCCAAGTCTTATGTGCTAAAGTTCACCTACATCGTTACCTTGCACTTTCTCTTCCTTAGTGCTTAATGTAACACAATCTTCCACATTTAACTTATATAGATTCTTCACACAAACCTTGATATTTTTCACCTGTCCCGTGGCTATGTGTCTCAGGAATGTTTTTCCTTTGCTGAAGATCACGCCATAACCACGGTCTTCCAAAACTATAATAGACATGAGGTTTTTCTTTAGGCCTAGAAAAACATGACATCCTTAAGCCTGAGAGGGGAGCCTAACTCCCTTTGAAAGGTGACTGTACCAATACCAGTCATGTTGTACCTTTCATCGTCCCCGATCTTGATGTGCATCTGGAGATCTTTCTCCTCTAGGTGACTCAAAAAATATTTACACCCTGTCATGTGGAACAATGCATCTGAGTCCAAGTACCACATGCTCCCCATCACTGTGTTGGACATGCATGCGATAAGGGCAAAGTCAAGGTCCAACAGTGAAGCTAAGGCTTCACCCACTCCTCCTCCTAAGGTATTATTGCTTGCCTTTTTCTGTGGGCACTTGGTGGCATAGTGCCAGTATTCATGACAATGGAAGCATTTATTTTTTCACAAACCTTTCTACTTTCCCCCTTGGTTGGATTCTCATCTGGTTTGAGATTTCTTCCCTTTTCCCTTCATTCCCTTTCCAACCAATGCAATGTTTTCTTCATCCTTGTCCTTGGATGAGGTCCCATCTCTGGTATTCTACCTTATTTCCTCTTGTACCAAATCATACCATAAGTGTTCCCTATTCTGTATTTTCTCCCTCCCGTTCACTTAATCTTGATAGCTATGCCAACTCTTAGGAAGGCCCAGAAGGGCTATTCTTACCAAGTCATCTTTTGAAACAGTAACACCAACTACTGCAAGCTCATCACAAACTTGTGTGGACGTCTTTGGATATTGCAGGATAGAGTCATTCTTCTACATCTTGATATTTCAAATTCTATCCTTGAGCACCAAATTTTTGTGGTCACTACTACTCTAGAACAGATTTCTCAGTGCCTGCCACATTGCATAAGGATTTTCTTTCCCATGGAGATTGCTGACAATGTGGTCCCTTACTCCCTCCAATATTATTCTCCACAGCTTGGCTACAACTTTCTTCCACTGAGCAAGTTGTTTGGGCATCAAATTCTGCTGGTTTTATAACATCTCTCTTGATGTATTCTAGCAATCCATTGTCATCAAATACCTCCTCCATGCAATCATTCGAGTCAATGAAATTAGATCTTCCTTCTAAAGCATACTCTAGACTCAACCCATTGAAGGTCATGTTCGCAGCTCTTAAGAGATCTTGCCACACTAAAGTGCAAATTCAAACCTCTTGAGAAACAAATTTGAAATTCCTACTCTAATATGAATCCTGATATGATATGATGTAGAAATTATGGTGTAGATTTACAGCTTCTCATGAACGTTTTTCAAAATAATAAGACACAAACCTACTCTAATGCTCTACAAAAGGTAATTCACAATTTAGAACAAAAAATTAACACATGCAATAAGAAATAAAACACATCCACACAATATTTTTCCCAGGGAAAGAAATATGCTAAAAACTCCAATGCATTCTTGCATCAATCTGATGAATATAGATGTATTGCAATTGCTTTACTCAATTGTGCACAACCTGTTAGTGAATAAATTATCTCTCTGCGCGCTAAGAAGCTCAAACCCAAACTTTGTCAATTTCTGCCTCTACTTGAGCCCTTATTTCCTTATGTAATTCCTTCATAAATTAGGCCGCTATTAGTTAGGTTTTTTTCCAAAATGGATTGCACAATTCCTAAGGTTGATCACGTGACTGCATGCAACACCTGTACACTCAAGACTAGTGTACAACTAATGTTACACTACCTTAGAATCTCCACCGTAGCGGAGGAACTCGAATTCTTTGCATGCACTAGCTATTTTGGCCTGATTAATCAGTTAACTAGATGATCACTGCATTTGATTGAATTCCCACTGTACAAATAGCCTTCAACTAGTTATCCCAACAATTAGAACTAGTTTAATTGAAAACAACCTAAGATAATTGAATTTGATTGCTACAAATTAGTAATCACACATGCTTAACTGAACTCTAACTCCTCCAACTCAAATTTATTGGGTAAGATGGGTGACACAATCCATGTCATACAAGCTAATTGCATCCAAGTTGTATGTTGATGTGGAAATTCAAATTTTCTCAATTTAATCAAGGCAAAATCAAATTGAGAATTTCTTGGCGTATTTTTCAACAATCCTTTAAGTAAATCTAATCCATGTTGCCAATCTAGCACAACAATGTGCTAATAACAATAACCAAATGATATAAGTAGCGTTCAAACTAAATAAAACAGTGAAAAAACGCATATCAAAACACAATCGATGGAAAGTCTGAAAATCACTTCAACTATGTTATCACCTACCCACATTCATCGAAAGTGCCTCAATCGCTCCTCTCAAACGTACACCTCTGTTGTCGGCCTCCATCACCCTAAATCCCATTAGTTGTTGTCAACCTCCATAGCTCCACTTCCAGAAGAACCCATCAACAACGTAAAAATGAGCCTCTAATCCTTTACCTTTTCTACTAGCACCTCATATTGAAAATTTTAAGACAAAACATTTATTTTGTCTTATAAAATTTCCCTCTGTGTAGCAGTGTTGAATGTAAATAGATACAAGTTATCTCTAATCGTATCAATAGAGATTGAAGGGACAAAAGAGTAATTAATGTATGGGAAATCTTTCCAGGGAATGTTTTCACGTTCTTTAGAGTCGGCTACCCCCACAAACTAAAAAGCCCAACAAGTTGTTGTCTTTATATAAGATAACATGACTGGAAAGTGAAATAACAACGTTGGTATAGGTGCGATAATAGCCGGCAAGTTGGCAGACTTAGGGTGCACTGTTAGAGTCAATTTTGTAGTTGTGAGATAATATTTTCTTAAATTGATATGTTTTTGTCTTAATTGTTAATTGTCTTAAATGGGTTTCGTCTTAAGTGGTCATTGTCTCAAATATAAAGTTGTCTTGAAATATCTTTGTCTCAATCCTTTTTTGTCTTAAATATGAAGTTGTCTTAAAATAATTGTCTTAAAATAAAGTTTTGTCTTAAAATATTTTTGTCTCAAACTCTTTTTGTCTTAAAATATTTTTTTGTTAAATTGTTTTGTCTTAAATATAAAATTGTCTTAAATTTAAAATTTTGTCTTGAAATATATTTACCTTAAATTGTTTTTGTGTTAAATATAAATTTTTGTCTTAAAATATTTTTGTCTAAAATTATTTTACCTTAAATTTTACAATTCAATTAATATTAAATTTAATAATTTACACGGCCTTGAACTCTAATATCCACAAAAACAGAAATATTAAGATAACTTTACCTTTGTCCACAGTGAATCAAAGAATTTGGTGTTATAAAGTGCTCTTGGCTTTGTGTGCTCTCACCCCTCGTATACGATGAATTGACTTTAAAGTAAAGGTTAAGAAACGTAAAGAAAGAAGTTGTCCACATACTATGAATGGGAGGAATGATGTTTAACAGAACAATAATTTTAGATTAGATGCTCTTTTGGATTCTCCATTGTTCTGCATGTGGGCAAGCTATTCTGTCACTTAGGAAGCGGTGGAACAATCAGTGATTATTTGTCATTTGAAATATAAGGATAAGATAATCCATATAAAGTAATGAGACAACCAGTAAGCAATTAGAATCAACTTTATTATAACAAAAACACTAAACCCAAAAATAGAACAGACACAAAATAGCACAGATAAGTGAAACTGGAAAAAGAAGAGTATGCGCATTGGTGCATAGTCTGGCTTACAATAATATGAAAACAACACATGCAATAAGAGAAACAAAGACTAAGTCCGTTTAGAATTTGAATTGTATCTAAGTAGTCAGAGAAATTGTATTTGTAATATTTTTTGAGAAATTATATTTGTAATATTTTACATGATCAGGATTCCTTGTTGCCAAAGCATTTCCAAGGGCCGACATCATCTCGACTATAGGTACAAAAACAGGCAGAAGAGTTCCTGTCTGCACTTTTTTTTATACAGAAAGCCTTTTATATGGTGGCTTTAATGGGGTCTGCAGATCAAAGAGTATAGGTTAGAATGTCCAACAATTTCACCCGAATTCTAATCAGAGCATTAAACAATTGCTTGACTTTACAGTCGAGTGCAGCAATCCCTTCATCAAAATCTGCCATGCATTTCTTCAGTGTGTCCACTAACGCTTTCACCTGTTCATGGTCCTTTGTCGCCTTCTGGTGCTTCTCGGCCAATAAAATATCATATAACCTTCTCACTAAAGCATCTTCACTTTCTAATTCATGCAATAGGCAACGGGAGGAGCCACACCTGTTGTGATTCCTGACCTTTTCAAACAAACTGCGGAGCCGGGAACAGTGCCCCACGAACACGCTGTTATTGCCTCGTCTGTGAAGAGATGGCCTCGGCAAGTCGACTGACAGGGCCTTGGCTACTGTTTTAAGCACAGAGACAGTAACCTCGTTGAGATTACGCATATCCTCTGATAAATCATCCGCCGATCTATTGACCGCTGAATAACTTGGGCAGGCTATAACCTCCTCAATATAAACCATTCCTTTCGATCTGGAAGTAGAAGGATTGCATTTGGCATTCACAGTGGTGATGGCACCTCTGCACACCGCCAACATATTGGTAGCTTTTACAAGTGGGGTCTGACTCATCTTGCTGATGTCCATCCCTGCACGATCCACAGAATGAATAGCGCCTTGAAGCAACATTTGGTATTGTTTCACGTCCGCAATGTTATCGCTAACGGCGTTGCACATATCAAGAAGCTTCACTATGTCTTCCAGGGCGTCGTTAACCCACTTGGAATTGGAATTAGCGAGAGAGTGAATGTTGGAATATACGGAGAGAATGGCATCCATAGAGGCAGCAAACCATTGGGCGGAAGGATTTGTCAATCGATCAGCAGACTCGAGGGCTCCCACAGAGTTCTCTTGATCTGCAATATTAAGAAATGGGTGGACTCTCTTTGCATCGCTCTTTCGCAGTGCCCTTACAAGAGTGAATGGAGCCATTCTTGTCTTTGTGTTCTTATTCGCTGCCAATGAAACCCCTGAAATCGATGTATCGATGAAGATCAGCAAGGAAGGATGGATTATAAAGAGCGATGGGTGA
The DNA here is from genome assembly GCA_000404065.3 of Pinus taeda. Lineage (NCBI taxonomy): Eukaryota > Viridiplantae > Streptophyta > Pinopsida > Pinales > Pinaceae > Pinus > Pinus taeda. The sequence continues at coordinate 10,834 of APFE030816991.1, read as the reverse complement.
ATGAATACATACGAAACCTTGTCAAAACGCACATGGGTTGCGTACATAGGATTATTGTGATTCCTTTCTTTTAAAAACCACTCTCCTCTTCTTTGGCCGCACCAAGAGACATGGACTGTGCATTAATTAAAAAGAGTAATGTATATGATGGTAGGGGAATCTCCAGGCAAAATTATATGCTGCCTATCAGATGATCTGGAACTCCAGCACAAGCAACATTCGATGTGCTGATGCTTCCTCCACATATTGCGAGCAAAGCCCACGTATCCATCTATCATAACACACTGCAGCGAATATTCATATCAGAAAACCGTCAACCATGATACCATCCATATAAGGAGATCGATATGGGTATCTATAAAGATTAATAACCCGCTTTTGTGCGGTACTCTGTACAGATACATCGCTGGTACTGTCGGACAAACTATGGCCTCGTGTTCAAGTTTTATATTACTACTATGTTTGGTGAGCAACTGAAAGTACAGGCTGGCCTGCATCCATTTTCAACTACAATGCGATTCCGTATATTGATGATATATTTTTTTCATTATTTAAAAGATAAAAGCTAGTCAGTTTTGTCAGTGGAGAAAGTATAATACATGGCCTGAAACAGCACATTTTTTTTTGGTTTAAAGTAGCCCACATGCGCATGGATTAAAATTATTTAAATGTGTTGACCAAAATTACAAAATAATTAATCATACTCCCTAGTATGATGAAAATTTTAGCATACAAAGGCCTTGTGCAGAAAATGTCTTCATAGTTTTCCCAAATGAATTTCATCACTTTCACTTACTTCTACGTTCAGAAACGTTTGTCAAAGGTTTAATATGTCTATTCACGGGCCATCTTCAGAGTAATAGAGTTTTAAAATGGAGACATTTAGTTGTTAATTAGCACTGCTTCGAGTCAATCCATATGGCTGTCGGTTTTCATCACTAGGGTGGTACGAGCAATGGGCTCTATGTAATCGAATTAATGAAAGCACATTTAATATATTTCATACCGGGTATGCATGAGTAAAAACACATACTTACAATTAGCTATTACTTTATTATGTATAATTTATCACACATAACTTATTCTGGTTTCATAATCATGTAAATGATATTTATAAGTTAAATTTTAAATTTTAGTGTTTTATTTTTTAAATATATATATGTGTCTGTAATTTTATTTTGTAATTTTTTTGGAGGTTGGAACTCATAGAATTAATAAAAATACCATGTTCTATATTGCAAAGAAATATTGGTTGCTTGTTTTCGCTTATGTGGCAAAAGCTCTAACCTAATTTCTTCGTCAAAAGAAAAGAGAAAAATTAACATAAATCCACTATGAGCAGAAGGTGTTAGAGATGTTATAATTTCTCTGTTCAACCTTGAATACATGAAGTCATTGTCTTGTTATGCATGCATGAGTTGTAATTTCCTCATAATACACATAAATTTTTTCTATGAGAATTTGAATCAAGTTAACATGGAATACATTGTTGGTTATGTGGTAACAACAATTAAGTAGGTGTTTTGAATGGATTGATACTAAATTTGAATGGTGTACAATGCCATAATCCATCGAACTCACAATGTGCTCGGGGAAATTGATTTAGTTTATGGTATTGTTGCCATGACATCTTTGAATTGCACTTTAAGACATAGTCAAATACTCGGGAATTAAAAAAAACAAAAAACCCTTTATAATTTCTCTGTTCAACCTTGAATACATGAAGTCATTGTCTTGTTATGCATGCATGAGTTGTAATTTCCTCATAATACACATAAATTTTTTCTATGAGAATTTGAATCAAGTTAACATGGAATACATTGTTGGTTATGTGGTAACAACAATTAAGTAGGTGTTTTGAATGGATTGATACTAAATTTGAATGGTGTACAATGCCATAATCCATCGAACTCACAATGTGCTCGGGGAAATTGATTTAGTTTATGGTATTGTTGCCATGACATCTTTGAATTGCACTTTAAGACATAGTCAAATACTCGGGAATTAAAAAAAACAAAAAACCCTCCTAGCTTATGAAGTGCGTTGAGGACTTTTTTCATGATCTTACTTTGTTTGTTCATGTGGTAGTCTTGACTCATGACTTGTCAAGTTTGAACTTTTCAAACATTTATTTTTGAACATTCAAGATATAAAGAAAAACCATAATGAAACTTTATTTGCAATATCTAGTGTTGGGTTGATTATGATGTTCTCGTTTAAATAATAAATGTGGTTTCATTTGTAAATATTTGTTTTTAAGAATGTATTCTGGCTATTAGCAAAAGAAATATGCTTGCATTTTTTAATTTTGTTAGGTTTTATTGTAGACCATCATTTCCAAAATCTATGTTTATTACGTAGGTGAATTTTTTTGAGTCATCAATGAATTTATAATTTAGAAGTGATAATTCATGTAATGTAGGGGTTCTCTACCTGTAGAATTCCTTATGGATAATTATCCTTTTGGGCCAATGAAGAATTTTGTTCAATATTTAGAGAAGTGTTATTCAAAAGGCGTTCAGTATTGTAGGGATGTTCATATCCATCATTCAAAGCATTTCTTTGAAATATACGTAAATCACAAAGATGAAAATCGGTCAACTCTAAAACAATAGAGATTTGGAGCAATTTTCATTCCATTTTTAATGAACATGTTTCACAAATTCAACTTACAGTTTTTAGCCTTCCAAATTTCTAAAGAAAAGTATGCATCATGGAGAGATTTTAGCAAGTGGAAGGACTTCTGCATAAACCACTTGAAAGTTTCAATGCCAAAGTTGTTTCCATTCGACAATCTACAAATTCGTCTTTAACTGCAGTAAAACTGGAAGACAGAGCACTTATAAGTGAAGGTTGATTCTGAAATCCAAACTTCTAATCCCCATTAAATACAATAAAACTTGCATGTAAGTGCAATTCTTAATTGAATCCCCCTTGCTAAACAAATGTAATTTTAATAACCCATATGCATTATTTTCTATCAGATGAAAACCTCTACAATGGGTTTTATCATGCAAAAGAACTTGATGTCATTTTTTATTTGTGAGAAAACCACAAGGTTCTTCTCATTCAAGTTCGATCATTAAATCTACCTTCTATGCTGTCATGTTGGTCTCAACCATTTAAAATGTGTTTATACTCGCAGGAACTGATAGGTTGTGATGGAATAAATTCTGTAGTGGCTCATTGGTTGGGGTTTCAAGCCCCTATTCTTTCTAGGAGATTCGTCATTAGGGGGTTGGAAACATACCCTAAAGGACATAAGTTTGTCCAAAGACACCGCAATTTATGGGAGACACCCTATAAATTCCAAATCAAATATGTGTAAATACTAAAAAATAGTTCACAAAAAACCAACTGAGCAATTTCTCATGCTCACATATTAGTAAAAGGAAATATAAAGCCTCCTTTGCACAAATTCATGTTAACTAGGAATATCAATACTTTCTGTACATAGGGTTTAACTTCAACAATATTGTTATAGGATATTTTGTCACATATGGTCAATAGGCCTTCAACTGGATCAATCAACATCCTTTGACCTCCTTCTCATTATCCTTGCATAAAGCCCTAAGAATGACTCATTCTAATCCCAAAGTTTCTATCTGAAAACACTGTGTTTTAGTCATTTTAAGGACCAACTCTCCCTAGCCTCCTACTGGATAGTTTTGATAACTAATTTGCTCCACTATCGATTGTGTTGATCACCTATAGGTTGCTCCACTATGCACTTGTGTTGGTTCCCGAATTTGCGAAAAAGAGAGAGAATCTTGAAGCCTCTTCTTCCAAAAGCTCTAAGGATCTATTGTAATCATTTACCTCAGATAAAAGTCTTGAATCCTATCATATCCTACCTTGGCGTTTTCATCCCTTATCCATTGATCTCATCCTCCCATCAAGAGTGGATCTCAAGCCCTAATTGGTAGAAGGATAATAATTCATGAACTACCTCCTTCACATATATATTTACTATCATCCATAGGAAAGGGGTTGGCTTTTGGAGAGTGATTTTTCCCTTTTGTTGTGGATGTGAGAGATATATTTCCATGCATTAGGGTGATTAGAGGTGCACTTTGTGACAAGGAAAGGACAAGTCAACTTGGAGGAGCCCTTTTACAGGACCAACACCTATTTTTTGTTGTAACTCACTCCATTTCTATTAATGCAAAGAGTTATTTATTTACCTATATATGATGTTATGGTTTCATATGTTTCAATACCATGTTGATTTATTAAATAAAGTGATTAAATGATGCTACATAGATTATGTATATCATTGGCTTGTGTTATCTTACTGTGTAGGTTCTAATAATAGTGACTATAGCCAGGATTGGAGAATTCAAGCCAAAGAAGGAGTGAAGCATAGGAAGATTCTCAGTATGCTTCATCCTGTTGTTGAAAATGGCAATAAGAAATGCTAAAAATAGCATTGTTATAAATAGCATTTAGGGATGGATTCCAATTTTAGTTAGTCCTTGAACTAAAATTGACAAGTAAAATTCAAATTTGATCTTAGCAGCTATTTGTAAAATAATTAATTAATTCATCTTGAGTTAATTAGTTGGAGAAAATTAAACATGAAGTCTATGGGAGGATATGCAACAGTTATCCCATTAATTGAGGAATTTATCCCTTAGTTAAAGAGATAAGGATGAGTTGTAATATTCAGTTGTAATTAGTTAGCTTTGTTAACTAAGTTAAGTCCAGTTAGATTAGTTCCAACAGTTTGTGGAATTAATTGTGAGTTTAGTTAGTTAATGCTTGCATGCATGTAACTGTTGATCTCCAGATAACTGAATATTCTCTCATAAATAACTCATGCATGTCAGTTCAGTCAGAGACACAGTTAAGATCAGAGGAAGGGACAACGTACTATCAATTGTAGGAATTTTCCTATATAGGAAACTCATCCATGCAGAAGGAATTATCTCCTTCAGGATAGCACAATTACTATTGAGCCAAGTGAGCAGTGTGAGGTGGGAATTCACAGAAGTGGAAGCAATGGACTCCAAGAAAAACTGCACAAAGAAATAGGAGGCTTGGAGGGCAAACGAGAAGGTTTGTAAGAAGCCTTTGACTGTTTATGAGTGGCAGAAGGATTGTACTGAGAGTTGGATAGCTTGTGAGTTAAAGCTTTGTGTAATTCAGACATATTTCCACTTGTATGATAATACACATAACAGGGTTTTTAGTTGAGGCTTTCCCTAGAGTATTCTTCTGTGTTTCATGTGTATGATTTCTTCTTCTCTATTATATGTGTTCTGATTGATCTAGCTCAAATTGATTAAGCTTCCACAAGTTTGATTGCAGAAGTAGATCTAGTATTTTTCTTTAGTATATTGCATTATCAGGTGATCTACAATGAAATTTCTACATGGTATCAGAGCAAAGGTGATCAAAGGAGAGAACGTTATACAACAAGGGAGAAGTTTGAAGTTTGAGTTCCTAAATATAGAAATCGAGTTCTTATCACATCTCAATTTCACCAATGGTGTTCAACGGTTTAAGACTCGAGTACGCCCTTGATGGAAGCTCGAATTATATAGCCTAGAAGGATCACATGGAAGCAGTTTAAGAGGATAACGGTCTGAAGGACTTCATTGATCAAGAAGTCCCCAAGCCTGCAGCGGCTAATGCCTTTAGAATTGGTATAATGGAAGAAATGTGTGGCTAGAGAAAGGAGAATCCTTCTGGAGGGAGTTCAATACCACATAGTCTTGAGTCTCCATGGGAAGGAGACATTGTTTTCAATGTGGAAAACATTGAAAGATCTATATCAGAATAACAGTGATCAGAGGAAGTTGGCGCTGAAAGACAAGCTTCAGAAAATCAAGTGTGAAAAGGGCGAAACGATCTCTACCTTCCTAAACAAGCTCACCACTTGCAGGGATGAACTTAGAATTGTAGGGATCATGATAGCCGATGATGACATGGTGAGTCTAGCTCTCCTCGGTCTTCCTAAGAGCTGGCATAGCTACGAAGACTCGGTAAACGGAAGAGAGAAACTGCCATATTGGGAATGACTTTTGTCGGATCTGATGTAGGAGGATATACGGAGAAGCACTAGAGATGGATCTTCTTCATCCAAGGAGGAGGAAGAAAATTACGCCTTGGCGAGTAAGGCAAAGAAAGGGAAGGAGAAGGATTCTCATCCCAAATCCAGTTCTTTCCATGGTGGGAAGAAGTTTGACAAATTGAAAGTGCGATGCTTTCATTGTAATGAGGTGGACCATTTTGCTACAAATTATCCACTAAAGAAATCCAAGATGGGATCCAGGGAAGGATATGAAGTTGAGGCATTGGCCTCATAGTTTGAGTTGGATTTCATCCTCTTCACATGCATGGTTTCATCCATGGGGGGATATGGTTGGTTCCTTGATAGTGTAACTTCATTCCACATGACCGTCTATAAGAGTTTATTCAGTACCTTGGAGGAGAAAGATCTCCAGATACTCATAGAGATGGGTAATGATGAAAAGTATAGTGTCTCAAGAGTAGGCACAGTTGTTTTTTAGAGGGAGCATGGAGCTCGCATTACCTTGACGGATGTAAAGTATGTGCTAGGATTGAGGAAAAATTTGGTATCAATCGCAATGCTAGAAGACAAAGGTTATGATATAGTCTTTAGTAAGGGAAAGGTTTTCCTTAGACACGTCACCACAAGACAGGCGAAGCAAATCAGTTCACGAATCAAGAACCTGTATGCTCTTAAGGTTCAAGATGCATACAAAGCCTTCAGGAGCAAGGCAACTCTTGGAGACTTGGTGGTTGAGAGGGATAGTACATTACCTCTCAACATGCAGCGCTAGACGAAGTCTAAGACAATTGTGGAGAAGCCACAATTGGTGAAGCAGCTTCAGGAGGTTACGGAGCAGCCACAACTAGAGAAGCTGAGAGGAGATCAAGTGGAGGCATCCACTCATGCAGAAACCTCTAGTAGGGGGAAAGTTCAAGCTAAGCGGGCAGAGGGATCACATGCATCCATACCTCTAGGTCGGAGGTGGGGTGATGTGGAGTGGCAGTCCCAAGAAGGTTGGAATAGGGGTACGATCATTGAGGTACCCAACCTCTTTGATTATACCTTGATATGGGAGCCCCAACGAGGAGTAGCAGGACTGGCTGAGTGGGTATAGACAAATGCATATGGAGTGACAGAGAGAGCTACAATGCAAGAGTCCCAAGACTGTGCAGAGCTAGCAAGCTGCAGCAATGCAACAAGCACAGGAGTGTTGCACCAATGCAGGATGACACAAAGAGGTGTGTAATGGTGCGAGATGCATGGAGTGTTGCAGCAGCTCAGAGGTCAGAGAGGGAGCACTTGCCAGCAGCAAATGGAGCTTCAGCATCAATGGATGTTTCTAGCCCAACAAAGAGGTCAGTTGGGAGTTTTCTTTATTTCTCGAGTTGCTGGAGTAACAACACTTGGGAGAAGCGTTGCATGCAGAACATTCCAAAGGTTCGGGATCGGGTTCAAGTTGAATGCCTTTCTTGTTGAGAGGGATTGTTGAAAATGGCAACAAGAAATGTTAAAAATAGCATTGCTATAAATAGAAGTTCGGGTACCAGTGTTGGACATAGAAACAAGGAATGAAAAATGGAATTGCTAAAAATAGCATTGCTATAAATAGCATTTCGAGATGGATTCCAATTTTAGTTAGTCCCTGAACTAAAATTGAGAAGTAAAATTTGAATTTGATCTTAGCAGCTGTTTGTAAAATAATTAATAATTCATATTGAGTTAATTAGTTGGAGAAAATAAAACATGAAGTATATGTGAGGAAATGCAACAGTTATCCCATTAATTGAGGTATTTATCCCTTAGTTAAAGAGATAAGGATGAGTTGTAATATTGAGTTGTAATTAGTTAGCTCAGTTAACTGAGTTAAGTCAAGTTAGATTAGTTCCAACCGTTTGTGGAATTAATTGTGAGTTTAGTTAGTTAATGCTTGCATGCATGTAACTGTTGATCTCCAAATAACTGAATATTCTCTCATAAATAACTCATGCATGTCAGTTCAGTCAGAGACCCAGTTAAGATCAGAGGAAGGGACAATGTACTATCAATTGGAGGAATTTTCCTATATAGGAAACTCATCCATGTAGAAGGAATTATCTCCTTCAAGATTGTGCAGTTACTACTGAGCCAAGTGAGCAGTGTGAGGTGGGAATTCACAGAAGTGGAATGGACCCTAGGAAAAACTGCACAAGGAAATAGGAGGCTTGGAGGGCAAAGGAGAAGGTTTGTAAGAAGCCTTTAACTATTTATGAGCAATAGAGGGATTATACTGAGAGTTGGATAGCTTGTGAGCTAAAGGTTTGTGTAATCCGAACATGTTTCCACTTGTATGATAATACAGATGGCGAGGTTTTTAGCTGAGGCTTTCCCTAGAGTATTCTTCTGTGTTTCATGTGTATGATTTCTTCTTCTCCATTATATGTGTTCTGATTGATCTAATTCAAATCGATTAAGCTTCCGCAAGTTTGATTGTAGAAGTAGATCTAGTATTTTGCTTTAGTATATTGCATTATCAAGTGATCTACAATGAAATTCCTACATGGTATCGGAGCAAAGGAGATCAAAGGAGAGAAAAGTATACAAGAAGGGAGAAGTTCGAAGCTTGAGGTTCTTGAATATCGAAATTGAGTTCTTATCACATCTCAACTTCACCAATGGCGTTCAATGGTTTATGACTTGAGTATGCCCTTGATGGTAGCTATAGCCTAGAAGGATCACATGGAAGCAATATTAGAGGATAATGGTTTGAAGGACTTCATTGATCAAGAAGTCTCCAAGCTTGCTGTGGCTAATGCTTTTAGAATTGGTGGAATGGAAGAAATGTGTCGCTAGAGAAAGCAGAATCATTTTGGAGGGAGTTCGAGACCACATAGTCTCGAGTCTCCATGGGAAGGAGACACCATTTTCAATGTGGAAAACATTGAAAGATATCTATCAAAGTAGCAGTGATCAGAGGAAGTTGGCGCTGAAAGACAAGCTTCGGAAAATCAAGTGTTAAAAGGGCAACACAATCTCTACCTTCCTAAACAAGCTCACCACCTGCAGGGATGAGCTTAGAAGTGTAGGGATCATGACAGCCGATGACAACATGGTGAGTCTAGCTCTCCTTGGTCTTCCTAAGAGTTGGCATAGCTACGAAGACTCGGTAAACAGAAGAGAGAAACTGCCAAATTGGGAACAACTTTGGTCGGATCTGCTGTAGGAGGAGATACAGAGAAGCACCAAAGATGGATCTTCTTCATCCAAGGAGGATGAAGAAAATTGTGCCTTAGCGAGTAAGGAAAAGAAAGGGAAGAAGAAGGATTCTCATCCCAAATTCAGTTCTTTCCATGGTGGGAAGAAGTTTGACAAATCAAAAGTGCGATGCTTTCATTGTAATGAGGTGGGCCATTTTGCTACAAATTGTCCACTGAAGAAATCCAAGATGGGATCTAAGGAGGGATCTGAGGGTGAGGCATTGGCCTCACAGTTTGAGTTGGATTTCACCCTCTTCACATGCATGGTTTTATCCTCGGGGGGATGTGGTTGATTTCTTGACAAACTGTGTAAAATCCAAGCATGATGGTCTCATTGGATTTGTACAATCACGGGCATAATGCCCTTACCCTCTGCAATTGTAACAGTTCAACTGTCCGCAACCCCTTCCTAGTCCCATTCCACATCGACCACATCTGTGCCCCTGAAATCCTATGTGCGCCATCCCTATATTTGATCAAGGGCCCATGTTTCGGTCTGAACTCTGTAGGTAGGAATTTGATCCATCATTAGTTCATAAATTCTATAGGTACACCCATCGTGAGCTACTGACATGCAGAAATTACAGAAACTGTTGGGAGCTCTTCGTATACTTCTATAATGGATGGAATTTATCTGTAGCATGCTTCCCTCCTATCTGACAAATCCCGTGCCATAATGCAGGCATTGCCCCTAGTCCTGCTTGGGCCTCTGGTCAAAATGCCATTTTTCCTCCTGCCACCAGGTAGTTCATGAATACTAGACAATGGTCCGTATTATTTCCTTGGCCTTTACATTTTATACACCATACCTCCTCACGTGCTTCTGGGTGAGCTTTCCTGTCTTGTTTCAAACTCTGCATCTCAAGGCACAAGTTTTTCAACTACGCATGAATCTGTTAGACTCCTAGGTTAGGATCTTGTATCGAGATCTCATGCAGTCTCATTGTGATCACTAAGGCCTCGACTTGAGTGGATAGCTTCTACTGCAATAACACATTCCTTAGATGTGGCATTAGCGATGTTACAAACCATGTGCAGTGTTGCCCATATGTCAAAGTCATATTGGCTTCATGAATCATACACTTCAATCTCTGATCTAGCTCCCAAGAGGTCTCACCTAGAAGCATCGCGATCTCCTTAAATCCAATAAGTGATTGTGTCTCTGATTTTGGCCTACTAAATTCCAATGCCAATACAATCCCTGCATTTGTATTGGCATTGGAATGCTTAATGTACCACGTCAGTGCATGGTCCTGCAAGGCACTAACCAGCGTTTCTTTCTTTATATGGTCATCTATCACTCCCTTTGCTTCCCATATAGCCTTTACCATGAATCAAAATTGGTCTGAATCTTCGTTCCCTACCCCTTTGAACACCAGCAACTTTATCGCGCTTGCCATATTGAATTGTGGTGGTGGCAGAGGTGGTGTGGGCGAAGACGAGGGTGAGGATGGTGAAACTGGTGGTGGTGTAGGTGGGGGTGGTATGCATGGAATTCGTTGCTTTATCAGACTGATTGCACTTCTTGGTGAAACTTTCACGAGCTCTTCCTCACTTTCCTGTGGAGGTGAAATCAAGGGGC
>APFE030816979.1:0-19709 GCA_000404065.3 Pinus taeda | reverse complement strand
AAAAAATGCTAGGCAAATTAGTTGGGTAAGTAGATGGGGTTGCAGAACTGGTGTTCCCTCCAAACTGGAGCTTTTCTAACCAAATATAAGGAAAACAACATAATGGAGCATGACTAACTTCCCTTTTTCCTGATTCATCACTCATTACTAACCTCCCTTCACAAGATAGGTTGATAAGAGAAATTTAAGATGTGATGTTGGTTCTTATGGCCTTTGGAAGCCACATTTCTTGTGTAAAGTTCTTTTCATTTTGATCTACTCTAGACTAAGTTGTTTTCAAGGAAACTTAGTGATATCACTCTTCATTCACCTTCTCCCTCCATACTAACCTCTAACTTTTATTATCTAGCTCCCTATGTTTCCCTTTCCCTACTATTATAACACCATGGTGTATAAATCCTAAAGCAATGTATAAATACCCCTTTCTTGGCATTATAGCCATATGATTCACTACTAGGGAATTGGATTAACACCTGGTTAAGCTCAAGAACCCAAGCCTAATCTCTTACCTCCATCAGAACTCATCTGCCTAGCCAACTCTGCATTTTTGCCTAAAAACCCTTGAAAAACCCCTTTTGCACCTTTATACCTACTTAAAAGGCAAAAAATGTGATAAAACCCACTTAGCCCCCTTCATCCTAAGTATGGGGCTAATTTGCGCGTTTATGCAAAAACTTCATAAAAACCCTCTTTGCCTAAGTTTTGAAATAATCCGCGATTTTGCAAAAATTTCGTTAAAAACCATTGTTTTCGCCCCTTTTTCCAAAGTTTTCGATGATATTTGATTTAACAAAGGAATACGTTGAAAACTATTGAAATTTGTTAAAAACCCAAAGGGTCCCGCTAGGTGCAATTACCACTGAAAATTATTATTTAAACCCCGCCCGTTGACCGTATCTTCCGTGCAGGTCCCCGTCCCGATAGCTGTCAGATTGGGCTCTTTAAATCCAACGGCCGACGCTCGTATCGGAGGGGTCCCGACGTCCGATAGATATCCACCGATATCTGTCAGACGCTGATGTCATGCGGGGTCCACGCGTCGCCCTCATGTTCCATCGGAGCCCCCTCTGACAGATTCCTTGCCGTATAGGAGGGGGCCCGATATGATGCCACCTGTCTGCCTATGTCAGCGTCCTCTTGCCGCTTATGTCAGCGCCACGACCACGCGCCCTGTCCACCATTTGTCCACCTGGCCGCCACCTCACCCCTCTGTGGACCAGTCAAAGGCCGCCACGTCACCTATGACGTCATGCTGACGTCATTTAAAAAAGGCGCCAATGACCCAAAAAAACTATATTTTGTCAAAATTCTCGCGTTTTTTACACTTTTTAAAAAAAACGTCGCTGCTCCTCTGCATGCATTTTCACGAAGAAAACTCTACCAACTGGCTCGAAAAGACCAGCAGATCATCAGCTCGCCTACCCACCAGCTATTCCGACCCGAGCTGTCCATTTAAACAGGTATTTGTCCGTAAAAACCTCTCTGCAACCTAGTTTTTTCTGTAAATACTAAGAACGCCTTAAACACAGAAAAACGCTTAAGTTCACCAGAAAGCTAATTACACCCAGCTCCCTCTTAAAAAATTGACGGTCGAATTTCACTAGCCGAGCCATTTAGACTGCCATTTCAGTGAAAAACCCGCATTCTCCGTTCGCGCAGTCGTGAACCGGAATCCATAACCTGCATTCAATTACCAAGAAAGGTCTATTAAACACTATAACTTGCCTTCTTAAGGAGCCAAAACAGTATTCCAATTGCTGTGGACTTACCCTGCTACCCTGTATTCTTCAAATTTTCCTTTTCTCAGGCAAAGCTTTTCTGGCCCAAGAAACAGAAGCTTATTTATCAAACAGAACCCAAACAACCATGGAGACTCCAGTTGCACCAATTTCCCTCAATGTGGCTCCCTTGAATGCCCCTCAGAGACAATTAGAGTGGCAGGATTTGGCAGACTTGGACTACCAGATCTCAGAGGATTCCTCATCAAGAAGTAAGTTCCACATCCACCTACTAAATGAACTTAAGGACAAGCATAAGGATGGGACAAACATACTAGGCATTTGGGATTCCTTCCTCCCAATTTTTCAGACTCCCTCAGGTCAACCAATTCCCTGACCTGATTCATCTATGTGTTGTTTTCTATGACCCCATGCAAAGGATTGTGCTTGACCCTACAGGTGCAGTAGTTTTCTACATAACCCCTGAGGCCATCAGAGAGATGCTGCAGTTCAAAACCCAAAAGAAACTGGTCCCCTTGTCTCTAAGGGATTTAATCAACCAAGGAGCCAAGATGCTAACAGAGGCACAGATCCTAAAGATTAACCAGTTGTTCATTACAAACTCTGACACTGTGCTACACCCTCCTATCTTTGATGGCTACCTCAATCAACTGGGGTTAGATCTTGCAGACATGATCAGTTCCATCTTGGGGTACAAGTCACTGGAATTCATTGATGAAACTGTGCTAGTGATGATGACTATGTTTTCCCCTGGCAAGAGTCCAGTCTGTTATGATTATGCCACATACATTTTAGACAAAATGCATGAGCAGCTCTTGAACCTGTCCAGAGAAAAGGTGTTCAGATACACCTCCTACATCTACCATCTCATCCTGCATTATCAACATGAGAAGTTCTCCTTTGAGATTAAGAGAACAGATGCAGCAGGAAATCCAAGGTCAGTGGTGTACTGGACCTCGGTATTTCATAACAACACCTACTCTCCATATACATATTATGAGTTCATAGACCTCTTCATCCATCCATCCATGTCCTTATTCTTAAGCTCACCTCCTCCAAGACTGACTGATGAGATGCAGAGGATTCTACAGCTATCTAAGGTGTACAGCATAGGGGATTGGTACTTCTACCAACACTATACTGTAATCAGAATATATGGATGTGAGTTGCGCCCATACAGATTGCCTAAATATGTGCCTATGAGACTGTTTGCCCTAGAATATTTCAGGCAATTTGGCAATGCTGATATGGTGCACTTTACAGGCAGGGGCAAGAAGGCACAGCTAAAGGTAAAAAATCAATTGGGCCACCTTGTCTTAAACAAAAGGGAAGGCTGGAAAGAAGCTGACAGGAAATTAGAATGCCTTGGCCTAAAATACAATTTCCTTTGGAAACCCTATGACCCTAATCAATCCATATCCCAAAGAAGGCTAAAATACAAGCTATCTAGCTATGAGCATGTGAGCATGCCCTACATTGAAAGATTTGCCAACCAACCAAAATGGAGAAGGGGCACACTGGATGAACCAGTCACTCAAGAAGAATTAAATGAAAGAGCTAGAAGGCATCTATTAAAAATGGCTGACTTAGAATCTCCTTCACAGGTACTTACTCTGCCGAAGCCCCAAACAGGAGCAGCTGCCTCATCGTCTACAACACATCAAGGGGCAGTGCAAACCACAAGCCAAGCTCAAAGCAAGGGCAAGGAGAAGGATATGGAAGAGCCACAAGCACAACAGGGTCAAGAGCAGCCACCCCAATAGGAACAACAACAAAAGGACCAACAGGGTTAGGGGAAACAAATAGCAGAGGCCCCAATGGCCACCCAGCAGCAGCCAGTGCAAATGGCACCCCCAATGTAGGATTCAAGGATTGACTCTTCTGTCCTCCAGACCCCTGAAAGGGAGGATGTAAACAGAAAAAGAGATAGGGAAAATCCCCTTACCTCATCACCAGAGAAGAGGCAAAGATTAAATTCCTTCTCAGAAGAAGAAATGCCCAGCATGGAGGCCTCAGCGAGCTCCTTCCAACAGGAGCAAGACAGGGCAGCATTAGGAGAAGTGAGCTCCTCAGGACAAAGGAAGGGAGGAGAGACAAGCATTAAGCAACAGTTCAAAGATATCAAGAGAAGAAGTGAACCAATAAAGCTGCAACTTTACAATGACCTACTGAATATGGCTCCTACCAACCAACAAAGGCTCATGTCTGCATTTGATGCACATGAAGGGAAAATGATCATGAGCCACTTCACACCAACAGTGCAGCAACCACAATCAGCTGCAGATTACATAAGGACCAATCTGGAGGTCCTGTCAAAATACATCCACCCAATGGATCAAATAGAGCTGCATAAACAAACGGGTGAGATGGTCTATGCCACATTGGCAAACAAGACCCTAGTAAACTACAGCCTGCAGAATAGCCTGAATAATACTGCTGCACAACTTGAGTTGGAAAGGGCTTCCTCTCAAGCTAAGGACAATAGGATCAAAGCTCTGGAAGAAATTATAATAGAGTTTGGGCATGATCCTAAAGATGTTAAGGCTGTGCAAGAAGTCCTCAAGCTAAGGGATGCTGATATGGCAGCATTAAAAAAGAGGTTAAAAATCCCAGCAACTCTTCACCCACAAACAGAAGAGGTTGCCCAGCAAAGGCAGGAAAAGGATGCAGCTTCTCTACTGATGACACTATACAAAGAGCTCATCCAAACTCAGGAAAAGCTGCAGGAATCAGAGGCCACCTTACAAGCAACATTACAGCAAAAGGAGGCAGGGCAAACCTCACAGCCACCTCCAGAAACAATAAATCTTGAGGAGATCCTTCAAACTACTGCCCCTCCCAGCCAACAGGAACAACAGACAGCTCCCTCCACCTCAGCACCAACAACAGAGCAGGCTGAAAGCCTTGATATGCAAAAGCTGAGGAACGAAATTCAAGTCTTGGAATCTCACATGTCAGAGCTGAGTCAAGCCCAGGACAATCTGGCAAAAATAAATGAAAAATATGACAAGTCCAAGCAGAATGTGGCTGAAAGAGAGAGGGAGGTAAAGACCCTCAAGAAAAGGATTACTGAGCTAGAAAAAGAGCTCACACTAGACAAAGTTACATCTGAGCTTAAAAGGGTCACCTGGGGCAATATTGGCCAGTCTATAACAGATCAGTGGGAGTATATTGAGGCCATCCATGAGCAAATAACGCTCATTGGAAAAGCACGCAAAGAGATACAAAGGGCAAGGGCATCTCTAGGTAGTATGCCTGAGATTGCCATTAGAATGATAGACGTGCTAAACTACATGACAAGCTCCCAGCTCATAAAAATGGGAATTGGAAACAGGACAGAGACCATCTCACTAATCAAAAGGGTCCTGACATTAAGAAACCCTGATTCAGACCCTGGAAAGAAGAACCCAGGACATGCAAGCGGATGTCAACAAATTCCAGAACAGGTTTATGGCATTGCAGAACAGGGGGCTTCCTAGCCCATTGGATCCATCAGGAAAGTTACTCTCACATGAGAAATATGCTAAGAGAGTAAACAATTTTGCAGCAACTCAGATTTCAGAGGCAGCTAGTGCATCAACAGAAGCAGGACCAGTAACAGGGAAGATCCTCTTTAACAGAGTAGATAATCTATTTTTTATTAGGAATGAAATTACACATTTGTTTGATGAGCCCCCTAATTTTTATAAATATACAGAGGCTGATGAGACCATGGGGTCAACTTTGAAACATCAGCTGCCTTCATCAGATGTATGGGAAGAGTTGATACAATTATTGTTAAATCAAAGTCAGTAATTGTGATTTTTCCTTTTGAAAATATTTGAATTTTCATACACAGGAAGACAAAGACACATCAGCAGGTATGCAGAAAGAGGTTGAGCCAACTCAGCACAGGTATTTCGGCCACCACAGCAGCATCAGCAGTCACAGGTGACAGGGCCGAGAAGACACAGGAAGTTACAGCTGCACAGACACGTCATTCAGCAGTTATCAAAGCGCTCAACCGACTCTGTGAGCCCCAAAGGTCAAGATTGTTCTGACAGGAGTTAAAAGCCTTTATAGTTCATTAAAGATTGCAATAACTTTTCATCTGCAATCTCTGAACGAGTTAGTGGAGATATTTTCCTTCTCAGATGACTCAATGCCTGAGATATTTTGTAATAGACTTCTATATATTCCCCCTCGCATTTGTTAGCAGGGGTTGGAGATTGGATGTAAGAAATATTTGATATATATTATGTTCCTCTTCTACTGTAAATCTCCAGAGAATTAATAAAAGGACGATGGAATTTCCGAAGCTTTGTGTCTCTTGATGTCTTGCTGGTGTATGGCTGAATGTTGCAGGATTCCTGCGTATCTCATGACTCAATAAGTTTTCTTGTTACTCTGTGTTATATGTTTGTTATCTTTCATATATCTTTCATGTTTCCCATGTTTTAAATATCTAAATAGCAAGGAAAAAGAATAGTCTCAGGATTTAATCACAGATTACCCTGACCTCAATCTAAGCTATTATAAACGTTTTCTTCGGTTATAGTAATGAAAGTGTAATTCTTAATTGCTACCTTTCACACTATATCATCACAGTGATCTATTGTTTCAGGAATTCAAGTCTTGATCCTAAGGAATAGGTCCCTTTCTCACATCCCAGCTTAGTGAAGAATTCTTAACTGCTTTTCACTGGTTGTTTACATTTCATTATCACAATTCACATTTTGTTTCATAAAATATATAAAGGCCCTGTAATTCCAGCTGCACTAAGTCAGGATCTCAAGAAAACAACAGCTACAGACTCCATTGCCCAATGGATTAGTTTATTTACAGAGAACATTTCAAGACTATCAGAAATCATCCTCCCAACCAAGCACAAAAACAAACAAACCTTTACCTCATAACTAGCCTAAAAACTCCATAGAACAGAGACAAATCCAACAGAGAGAGAGCCCTCTCTGATTACAGTTGGACTAGAAGCTGTAATCCGAAGATTGGTTAGTGGTTACCCCAGCCATATTCCCTTGGGATTCATAGGGAACAACCTGGGTGTTAACACTATCTGAGGAAATTACCCTGTAAATTCCTACATGGTATCAAAGCTATTTGAGGGCCGCATCCATTGGTGATCCAAATCCAAAGCCAGTATAAGTGCATGCGACTATCGTTTCCTAAATACACTATTTTTGACTACTTTCGGGCTGAGAGGACTGCTCTATTGTCTTAGGAGCATCTGTTCTAGTGAGTAACCCCTTCCGTTTCACACGAAAAAGTTTCTGGTAGCCCTATCTACGTCATTTTTATGATCTAGAGGTATACAATCTTTATTTGCAGTCTTAGTTATTCATCTCCCTATTTATTTTGGTTTATTTAGCTCTCTATTTATTTATTACCATATCTATACCTTTCATTTCTTCCTATGCTCTTTGCCTTGCGACTCTGTGCGATCTGGGAAAATAAAAAATAGAAAAGAAGGATTTTTTTCATGCGTATGCTCTCTTCCTCCATGCCTTAGTGTGATCTCAGAAAATCAGAAACATTGAGGAAAATATTTAATTTCTCTCGAAAACTAACTTCAAGCCATAAGGTTTGGTTTTTTTTGTATGTTCATGTTGGGTTGTGTGGTTTTTTTGTTTTGTAGGAAAAAAGATTTTTTTCAAGTAAGCATGCAGCCCAAAGCTTCAGTGACTAAAAAAAAGAAATAACCCTTCCTCTTTTCCAAAAATTACTAATGTTTTAAACTAGCTCACTTGGTCCAAAATTACTTTATGAGAATAGATATCTTGAGTTCAAGTCTTTCTTTTTGTTGAGTTACTTTTTCAAAAAGCAAATGTAACTTATATTTTAAAGTTACTTTATGTAAAAGTGTTCTCACCCATTATAAAAAGTGAGTCACTTATAATTCTAAAGTCTTTTTATCTTTTATTTAAGTTACAATTTAGTAGGTAGTTCATAATGTACCAATGTAAAAGTGACTTTCACTTATCTATAAAAGTGGATCACATATTCTTTTTTAAGTAAGCTAATTAGATTAAGTTTGAAAATGGGGGGATTTTTTTTTCTAAATATAACATTATCATTCACTTTCACACATTCACGCACTTCGTCGGAATATTCAAAAACTTTTCTTCAAAAAGCCATAACTTCTTCATTCGGAAGCCGTTTTTAGAGTCGTATTTTTTAATCGACTTAATTTTCGAGATATTTTCATTGGAACACTTAGTTTTAGCATCTACATCTTCAGTTTCTGTTAAAATGGAAAGTCCATGCCAAGTTATTCTTGACAACACCAACTACTTCCAATGGTGGCCCTACATTGTGGATTTACATAGAAGTAAAGGTCTTTGCAGAATAGCCTCAGGCCATGAAACTAAACTTAAAGATGAAGATAAGGCAACCAAATTGGAAAATAGGCAAGATCAAGCATGTGGGTTGATAGGGATGTCTATTTCTCTAGACCTTAGGTTCCATATCGAGCACTTAATACCCCTAATGAAGCAATGAAACAACTCACTAAAGTCTTGGAATTAAAAATGAAATTAGAGCCCATAAACTCAAAAATGAGTTGCTTACGTTGGACCCCAATAATTTTTCTTCCATTGAAGATTTTTTGTCCAAGTTCATGACCCTTAGACTTATCTTGGAAGGTGTTAAGGTTAAGAAAGAAGATGGTAGCCTTATCTATTCCATTCTTACTAAGTTTGGACCCGCCTACTCTGTGTTTGTTTCCACCTTCTATTCTACTAGAGAAGCATTTATTTCTCAAGGAAATGACTATAAGCCCCCCTCTTTGACACCTTTTGTGATTGTTTAAAAAGAGAACAAGAGAAACTCTTACATCTTGGTATTATTAATCTTGGAAACTCTTCTAAGAAAGCCTTAGCCGCCCAACAACAACCAAATTCAAAGAATTCCAAGAAGTAGTATCCTAAAAAGAATGGTCCTAAACCAAACAAGGGTCTTAATAAATTTCAGTCTCAAAATGAAAAATCAATTCAACAAAATGATAAGGAAAATACAAACAAAGGGACGAAAACTGATAGGCGTTGCAAATTTTGTAATCGATATGGCCACTTAGAATCCAAATTCTTTAAGAAGATGGAAGCCTTGGAAGCAGCAATGAAGAAGCTTAACATCCATTTGGAGCACTCTTCAACTTCAACCTCATCTTCAGGAATACCACTTTCTGCATGTGGTTGTCAAGCATCTCAGTTTGGTTTTGCACTAAATGTATCTTCTTCTTCTCATTTTCATGAGTGGATCCATGATTCTAGAGCTTCTTATCACATGGCAAAAAACAAAGCCTTGTTTTTTTCTTTAAAATTATTGTAACACCAAAAATATATATGTTGGTGATGATAAATCTCTTAGTCTTGTAGGGACTAGAACTGCTCATCTAGATAATGGTCAATTTAATGATGTATTATGTGTTCCAACCTTATCCTACAACCTTCTATTTTCATATCATATAACTCATTCCAGTGAAGGTAAAACCATTGAATTTTCACCTCACGATGTTGTAATTAAGGACCTAAGAGATCCTAAATAGATTTTAGCTACCGACATTGCTGATGATTCTATAAGGTTGTATAAGTTTAAAAACTTTGGGTCATCAACTCTTCCCTCGATATTTGTTGCTCATAATGATGAAGTGAGCAAACTTTGGCATGAGCGATTTGGTCACTTAAACTATCGCTCCCTTCAAAATCTATGTAAAGAAAATATGGTGACAGGTGTTTCTATGGTATCTTGCAGAGATGGTGTTTGTTCCGAATGTGTAATCGGAAAACATGATCAAGATAGTTTTGAAAAACGTGCCTCTTTCCACGCCTCAGCCCCTTTGGAGCTTGTGCATAGTGATTTATGTGGTCCACTTCTTGTTGTTTCATTCTTTGGCTACAAGTATTTCTTAAATTTCATTGATGATTTTTCTAGACGCACTTGGGTATACTTCTCAAAACTCAAGAGTGAAGTATTTCGCTTGTTCTTGGCCTTTAAGGCCTTTGTTGAAAAGCAATCTAGACATCAAATTCTTAAGATAAGATCTGATAATGACGGAAAATTTTTGTATCTGACCCATACTCATCCTGACCTTTCCTTTACTATTGGTCTTATTGCTGAGTTTATGAAAAGCCCATATGAAATTCATTGGAAAGAAGCTAAAAGAATACTTTATAATGTTCAAGGTACAATTCAGTTTGGGATTCATTACAGTGTAGAAGCATCTCCTCTATTGGTTGGTTTCACTGATTCCAATTGGGATGGTGACCCTAATGATCATAGGTACACTGTAGGTTATGTCTTCACTCTTGGTTCTAGACCTATTACATGGGTTTGCAAGAAACAAAGTGCCATTTATCTTTCTTCAGTAGAAGCATAATATTGTGGCATCATAGAAGCTAGTAAGGAAACCCTGTTGCTTCGTAAGATCCTATCAAAGTTTGGCTTTCAGTAGCAACGTCCGACTACACTTTGGTGTGATAATAAAAGTGCCATTCAATTATGCAAAGATCTAGTCCAACATCAATGCAACAAACACAATGAAATACACATTAACTTCATCATAAAGTTCATTCATTACCATGTTCTTGAAGTCCAATATTGTTCAATAGATGATCAAGTCGCAAACATCTTTACAAAGGCTCTCACAGAGGAAAAGTTTACTAAACTTCGATTTATGATTGGAGTTCAGAAAGTTGCCACTAAGGGGGGATAGGCTCTAATGCCTCCTTCCTTCTCCTATTGTGTCATATTTTTACATCCTTCAATCCTATCCCAAGTTGTTCTTAAGGGGGGATGTTAGGATATTCTGACACATAGGAAATAGTTATGTATAACTTGGTCTAGTGTAGAGTTAGGTAAAGTGTGTTTCTTTACTATGTACTTTTGTAACTTACAATCCGATGTTCACAATATGTTCTATACATTAAGTGATATAACGGTTCATTCTCTCCTCGGTATTACTGACAATTGATCCATGGCTTAACACCCGATTGGTCCATGATCTCTATTTAAAGAGCATGGATGGTCATTTGTAGGGTGACCGTTCATGAGAGAAGCTTATGTAAATTTTATTTCTTTTACATTAATAAATTTCTTGAAGTGGTTGCGTTGGCTCAGGCCATGGATTGTTTCCATCTTTGAGGGTTTTAACCATGTCAAGAATATTGGTGCACTGATTTGTAATCTACTTGTGAGCGGTGTCCTTCGGTGTTCTATTTGAGGAACTTACCCTGTAAATTCGTACAGGAAATAAGTATGGAAATCTTCAAAAGGCCCTTATATCATACTTAGGTTGGTCTTTTATCCTCCTTTAAGTTATTAAAAACAATTTTCTTATTGGTAACATATTGTCTGTTCAATGGTATCAATGTCTATGTGCATTTCACTCTTAATTTCTCAGTATGTTTACTAAACTGTATCTAATTTTCCATTTAATCAGTGTAATATGTTCTTAAAGATTACCAAAGACAAGTGGCATATAGCAGATAGTCCTGAAAGGAGTACAAAAGCTTATACTAATCTGTGATACACATACTGGGAGAGTTTGTGCCACTAAGGATTTTTTTTGTAAGTTATTTGAGATCATTGCTATATCTTATTTCAATTAATTTTGAAGTGAAAAAAATAAAAAATTATTTGAGCGTAGGTTGTCCATCGATAATTTTATATTGTGATTCTTTCGCCTCATGGTTATTTTGGGCAAGAACATGTTTTAGGAATGTTTGACAAGACATCGATGGACAGGTAAACATTTTTTTTTTTAATTGCAGTTTCCATTCCATGCTATCCTCTCTTTATTGTTTGATTGTATCTTCAACATTTCTTTTGATTTTTCTTTGTATTTTAACTATGAAATTGAAAATACTTGGTATCATGTCCATTTAAGCAACAACCAAATCTTGAAGATGAAATTAGTATTACATGATATTGATTAAAATCCTTTTAACTGTTTTGTGTTGATTTTTTTTGCATGGCTATTAGAAAAGTTTACTTTCATGTTGTTATTTAAGCACATGTTGTTTATATACTTGGACAAGTTCATGCGTTAGAGAATGAAATGTTGTTGAAATTAAAACGACAATGATTAGACATCACACATCAGATTATTTGTTTCACAAGTTATTTATAGCTTGATTTTTTTAGCGTGTAACTTAGCTGGCATGATTGTACCTAATCATTTCCTGAAGGTAGAATATTAAGTTACTAAGGTGTTATTTTATATGGTGACGTTTTATTTTCTTTGTTTATACAAGTCATCTAGCCACATAGTGGCCAGTATCACTCAACTGAAGAAAACTTGTTCGAGTTTCTTGTTTTTATGGGGAAAAATCGCTTTAACATTGTTGATGTTGAGGAATATGTCATATAAATCCTTTATAGTATCCTTTGGTTTATATTCTAGTGCTCACCATCTTTCATGTCTTACAATTTTCACTGTATCTTATTTTGTTTCCAAAAAAGGAACTCTGTGTTGATGGTAAGCAACAAGATTTGAAGAAAGAGGAGAAAAATAACACTGGAGCGACAAATGCAAAAAAAGAGAGAATAAAATCGGTCTAGTGATACCCTTAAAGCCAATATCCCGCATAAGACACACACATAGAGATTGATGATCAAGTAATGCCTTCACAACACAATGACAATGTTTTGTAGTGATGAAACAACATTTCATGTCTAAATTGTAGTCCAACCAATATTAAGTTGTAAACTCATATTGTAATACTTGACATGTCATATAATATAATTTATGTGGTTGGAATTATTTATAGTTGCACTTGATATTGTTTAATATTGTAATTAACATATGTAACTTTGCATTTTCATATTAGATTAATTGGTACATATTGTATGGCGTTTTTTAATTTAGTTGCAAAATCATACTAATTAATTTATGTTGATTAATAATAAACACATAAAATTAGTCTAAAACTACTAAATTAGTAGTTTATATTATTAATGATGAAAACAAATAAAATGAATATATGATTAAATTAGTTGTTTATAATGATTACTAATGAAAATAAATGAAAGAAATATAAACTACTAATTTTTTCGTTTATATAATGAATATAAAACTACCAAGAAATGATAAATTACTATTAAAAATGATAAATTTGTGACAAATGACAACTAAATTTTGTGTATATATGACTATTAGTAGCTAATTTATAGTATCTTATAACACGACCAAAATTGAGTCATATTTCTTTGGTCATTAATTGGTTTGAAACGATGACTAAAATTTGCATATATATGACTATTAGTAGCTAATTTACAGTATCTTATAAAACGACCAACATTTTGGTCATATTTATTTGGTCATTAATTGGTTTTCTGAGGTGATCATATAGTAATATATTTTGTTGTATATTTGGTAAATAATAACTAAATCAATGACTAAATTAATAACAAAATTTATGACTAAATATAATACTAGACGATAAAATTGAGACAACTAATTAATGACTAAGCTAAAAATGACTAAAAGTTGGTCACATTATAAGATACTGTAAAAGCTGCTACAAGTCACCAACTGAAAAATGGCCATTTATATGAAAAATTAGTCATTGTTTTAGTAACTAATTAGCCATTTTGTACTAGTGTTCCAATGAACTTAGAGATAATATTTCCTATCTTAGGATGGTGTTGATAGTGTTGGACCTGCCAACATTTTAAGCGGATCTTCTCAGTAAGAAGTCCAAATTAAAACTCAGACCGTTTGGTGTAGGATTCCTAGCAGTGGATTGTAAGGTAATGCCTTGATCGCGATGTCACACGGAGGCAAGGAAGATAACTCTGTCAGTAGGAAGGGTGTGATTGATGAAGAGAGTCGAGGAATGTGTACGAGAGGCTTCAACACTTCAAAAGGAGAGGAAGGTGAAGGTGAGTTCCAAGTTGAAAGGGATCAGTCCCAACTCGGCTAGGAACACACCACACAAAGGACATGCACATCTTTTGGTGGAGCAGTCCACGCGAATGCGGTAGTCACAACAACAAGGTAAGATAACACGAACAACCCTCAAGGATTAGTCTGAGACAAGTGTGATGGTTGATATAGCAAGGTTCATGAGAAAGGTATTTTTGATGTCTGGTAGAGCAGTCGACATGGATGGTGACAACATTAACAACATATGCAATACATTAACAACAAGATTCATATAATTGCATACAAATCAGTTCATATACAAGTACATGAGTTAAAAAACATATATCATTAAAGCAACCAGAATAGTCCAACTACAATAACAACATATGCATGAAAATGTGTTGGCTCTTATTATTAAAGAAGTGTAAGCCACAATCATACAATACACCATGTAAACCTACTAGTCCCAACAATGGAACATTACAGCCAGATTCACTTGCTCCTCGAAAGAGATGTACTAGCTTCGTGCAGTGGAGAAGCCAAGGCATGTTACAATAATGTCCAATCCTTCTTCAAGATAGTTTTAGTAGAATCTTGGCTAACCAAAAGCCTATACAATGAGTTATGAGGGACTATTTATAGCAAAGGGTGGGGTGACCCTTGACATTCCCCTTTATGACAGTTCAACTACCCTCATGGCTCTTCACCTACTCTATGACTATTACATCCAACCATTGACACTTGACTTACACTTGACATGAATCAACATTACAATGCACATGTACTCATGTGAGACAACATGGCTTGAGCAAGCCTTGCAAGACATCACTGACACTTAGTTCACTCAGGTGAGACCAAATCTTTGACATGCTTATGATGGTGAAGCTGGTGAGCTGATGCCAAGATTGGTCATCCGTGATGGTGTGCATGTACCTCATGGTGACATCTTGCTAAAGCGAACTCTTGCCTCCGTTGCAACCGGTGCATTGGTTCAACCCCTTCATCCAAATCGTCTGCCAACATGTGCATGGTCTTCTTGGGTATGGTTGAACTGGCAACACACTGATGCATAGTGTTCGTGTTGATATTTAAGTGTGTGTTGGTGGCCATGTGCATCAACTTGTCAAAGTGCTTTTTCAGCCCCAGTTGGACTTGCTTCTTGTCTTCACCTTGGTGAGTTTGTTGAATGAGTTGAATTGCATGCACGTGCTCAATAACATGCATGTAACTGGATCCTGCATGCGATCAACACCACTACTCACCATGTTTTCTTTGTGTCAACTACTAGGATGGATCCTTAACTTGTACAAACACAGTTTCATCTGAGAGTGCATGTTGCGCCCACTGCTTTTCTTGTTCCTGCTACAACTCATTGGAATGTCTGTGCAACTTCATGTTCTTCCTGAGTTGCTGCTTCAACACATGCAACTCCTTATTTGTTCCATCTTCTGCCTTTGCATGATCTTCATGTCGCGTCATCACTTCATAACCTGAGTCTCCAAAGTTTCTTTCATTATCAGTGGATCTACTTGATCTTGCAACTATTCTCCATCTCTATTTTGTCAACAAACTTCCTCTTGCATTCCCTATGTTTGTTTCATTCATTGCATTCACTAAATTCTGTATGCTACCTTCAACTATTGTTTATGATGCTTCTCCTTGTGATGCTACTACTTGATGTCTTTTTCCACGAACAACTTGATGTCTTCATGAGTAGGCGAGCTCATAGACACTTGATCGACTGCATCCCCAATCATGCTCTAAATCGTGTCTTCATCTCTGCTCTCCTGGAAGCCATTGTACCTATACTATTGAGAGGCAGATGAACACCTATGATACCTAGAGACATGGAAACACTCACAGCAAGCAATCTGTTAATCGAAAACCAGAATGAACATGAGAACTGACTTGCAACATACTTAGGTGAATGATCATGAAGGTTGCACAATTTCGCTGGGAGGTCGGAAGACCGACGAACAAGACTTTACAAAGCATAGTCTAAGCTGCTAAGAGACTGACTGATTGTTGGAACTACACAATGCACAATCCAGCTTGGTTGATTGCTGGCATTGCACATTGCAAAATTCTAGCTGGGAAGGACTGCTGGCCCAAGGACAAATTTGTGCAATTTCTTGAGCAAGCAGCCACTGTCCTCTAGAAATGTGCAAAATAGTCCTGGAGGCTAGTGCTGGGCAGAAGTGTGCAAATTTAGAGAGGAAGGTGAGCCTTCCTTCCCCAGATTGTGCAATGTAGCCTTGGTGAAGGCAGAGTCCAAGCCAAGGTTGGCCCGACTTATCGACGGGAAACTGAAAGCAACTAAGATAGTAAATGCATGGTGACACTAAGTGATAGTAGAAGTGATTAATAGTGCATGCAAAAAATGAATGAGATATTCAGCAAACAGGTCAACATGCATGTGGGTGAGGCAGTTCACCGGTTGGGCAAACCTCCGTGCAAAACAGTTTCATGCATGCGAAAACAGTGAGATAGCAACGAAAATTGAAACAGGGCTAAGGAAAGCTAGAATACATGTAAACAACAAAAAGCATTCAAAGAAATCAACCAAAAAACACTCACACAAGTGAATACACAAAAAGTGACAGAAATGCAGCACAAGGCATGGGAAGCGATCTTACGCCAAAACAACTGAGCTGAATTTGTCGACTGCTCCTATATGTGATGTGGGATGTCAGAGCTACAAGGTTGATGTGAGGAATGAAATCTATAGCATCCGGTTGATGAGTTTTGATAACATCGAGGTTGTGACGGGCATGCCACAAATCTATGGAAAGCGACACTTGGAGGGATGTTTCTAAATTGTTCCATGCATGTAACCTACAACTACTAAACATAGATCCTTGAAACAAGGGATGCATTTGCATGTTTCTTTGGGAGAAACAACCCATGCATGCAAGTCTGTTTTGCTCAATCCTGGAGGAAACCAATCAACTCAATTGTACATGCAAGAGACTGCTTTACTGCTAGAGAAAAATGTGCATTTCTAGCTGGGAGTTGGGCTGACTACCCAGGAGATTTGCGCAATTTCTGGGTTGAGAAGTTGACTGTTGCCCATATTTATGAAAATCCTGGGTTGAATGGCCTATTGCTGAGAAACTTTGTGCAAATCCTACTGGGAGGGTTGACTGGAAGGATTGCACAATCCTAGAGCCCAGCAAGCTATTAGAGAGGATTACACAATTTCTAGAGGGAAGGCTGGTTTCCCTCGAGAAATGCGTAATTTTGAAGGGGAAGCTCCTCAGCCTATAGCTGGACCAAGTCCCAGTGAGTAGCCTGTGAAGGTAAAATATCAAACTGTGATCGACAGGTTACCTTTGAGAAAGAAAGACATTGAAGCTTGAGGACTTGGTGAAGTAAGGGAAGCTGTTGTGAAGGTTGGTAGGGAGGCTCCAAAATAGGCTAAGGCAAAATTTGGGTGATCCGAAATTGGATCCTTAAACTCTCTTAAAGCTACCCAAACTCTGTAAAAGCTCATACCAAAGTTTAAAGTCTTATGGATGTCGAAGCTTATCAGAAATAACCTATGAACAATGACAATTTGCAGCCAGCACAGAACAACGAGGAGATTCAATCGAAGCTCATTGACTGGTGGCCCATGGGGACTATGCATGGCACAAAAAATGTAGTTAGGAGGCTCAGACGAAAAAGCAGAGGCTATTTCTAATTGCACATCGCTAGGCAAAACCCCTAAGAAGGAAAAGCCGCAAGTGCACGGTCATAAGGAAGACTTGAAAACCGTGGGAAAAGCGCTGAAGTGACAGGCAGGTACCGTGCTCCAAAACCGATGGAATATCGGAAGAATTTTGCATGGTAAGCTAAATTGTCAGAGGACAGAACGATGTCATACAGTGATTGACGTGTGTCCAGTAGATGAGAGAGAAAAATTCTCTCATCGCAGGCTAACGTCCAAGCAAGTCAACCGCACGATAAGAGCGATAACCGTAGGATCTGGAGGCCCAGATCTAATGGTGAAGATTGCGCCCGATGGGAAACCGGGTTCGGTGGAGAAAATAAGCTTCGGCACATAGAGGTTGAAGTCTGATTGGACCGCTGAGTTGGCTGATGAATCATTTCATAGAGTAACCGAAGTAACAAATTGTTTGAGGAAGAGTTGGCTCAGCTCACGAGGAGACAAGTGGCCACCTCTCTGTGAAGTGTTACAGTGATGATGACACAGAGCAGGGAATTCCAACACAAAGGCAGGTGATCCGAAGAGTCGGGACATGGAACGAATAGTCATGAGACGGATTGGCATTAAGCCACGAACAGATAGAGAGTAAAGGGGGGAAAAAGAGAGCATCCTGGGAAGCAGTACGCAGACCTGGAAGCAGGAAAGCCAGAGTAAGATCTCACTGTAATAGGCAGAAAAAGAACAAACAACAAGAAGATGTTGAATACGCAGAGAGTCTGGGAGTCACTCAAAGGTCGAGTGGAAAATCTAGAGAGCTCAATTGGTAGAAGCATATTACTGTTGGAGGTGCTTGGAAGTCGAGCGACTCAGAGAGGCATGTAAAAGGCCAGGAGAAAGAGCTTAGAGAAGCCAGAGCCAAGAGCCAGAGCGAGCGCCAGAAGTGAGAGTTAAGAACCAGAACCAGAGCCAGAGCTAGATTCAGAGCCAGAGCCAAAGCAAGAGCTAGAGCCAGAGCCAAGAGCTAGAGCTAGAAAGTTGAAGAGCTCCAAGAGCCAAGGGATAAGATGGTGTTCTGAGCCCAATGTTCCTATATAAAACATTGGAGTTAAGTGTAAGCACTTGTAAAAGAACTATTTCCATAATCCCAGAGAGCCTAATTGAGTTGATTAGAGCTCAAGGAGATGTAGCCTAAGATATCAGGGTGACCTCCATATTATACTGTTGTATTATGTGTTTGTTTTTATCGCTGCTTTAACTACTGTTATATGCATTTATATATCAATTTAAGTACCTTCCCATATCAGCACAAACAACATATTTTAAAGTAAATAATTAGTTGAAACAAATACAAGCATATGCCCATATTGTCAAGCATTTCTTATTTCCGCATTGGTTAATCAAATAGACTTGGTAAAATTTAAAGCTTTGGGAGTGGGAGAGGGTCTTGTAAGTTAGACAAGAAATATAAGAGCCCCATTTTCATATTAGGTGGTATTAGAGCTTAATATTGATTAGCCCCACCTTCAAAGAAGGTTGTATCAGAATGCTTGATTGACAGGGCAAAGATTGCTTGTTTGAAAAGTGTTTGGATAGTCAAGGATTGATTGCGTCATTGATTGTATGCTTGGTTGCAGACTGACTATTGTTTGATTTTGCAGAGGTGAAGGGAAAGCTATTGATAGCTCAGTCCAGGAAGGACAAGAAGGAAGAAGCACTGAAGGAATTCTTCTATCCCAAATGACCTCAAATAAATCCTTGAAGCACCAAAGGTTGTTGCAAGAGGTTACTGGATAAGCTCTTTAATAATCTTGTTTGAAGTTCTTTTGTGCATTTTGAAAATGACAACTTCTAGAAGTGAGTTCTCAAATTCTTCTTGCTCCCAAAGTTCCTTTAATGGAGACATGAAGCAAGACTTGTCTACCATGCTGGATATGGTGAGAAAAATGTATAAGGATGGAAGGAAGAGCAACATACTTAGAGAGCAATTGAATTCCATGGAGTAAGAGAAGCAGATGCTTTCTAACAAATTGTAGGAAATGGAGAGGCAACTTCATATTGCAAGTATGAAACTGAAAAGGATGCATGAGTTGGAGTCACAACTCTTTGTTGCAAAAGAAGCCTTGGCCAAGTATCAGCTTGAAGAAGAAGTAAACCATTCCTGTTTGTCTTCAAATTCTTCTAAGAATGATTATATTGGTTCTTTTGAAAAACATACCAGAGGCATAGGTTCCAAGATAATTGTAGTTTTTAACCCCGTACAGAAATTACCTGCATACGAATTCTAAATCACATGAAAAAATAAAAATGCAAGAGCATAACACATGAAACACATATACACAGAGATTTCCCACTGGATCCCAAAACCGAGACTACCAGCTTGATTTTTCATTATATTCCTTTCAATGTTACAATACATATTTATACATGCGAAGCATCCAATACCATGGACCGAAAACCATCG
>APFE030816977.1:196065-249843 GCA_000404065.3 Pinus taeda | reverse complement strand
TTTCAGACTCCCAAAGGTCTCCCACCTATTCGTGATCATGATCATGCTATTCATCTGATTCCAGGAAGTGTTCCTCCAAACATCAGGCCGTACAGATATCCCTATGCCCAAAAGAGTGAAATTGAACGTATGGTTGCATAAATGCTAGAAACTGATATAATTCAACCTATTCAAAGTTCTTTCTCTACTCCAATAGTATTGGTGCACAAGAAGGATGGATCATGGTGCATGTGTCCGGATTATAGGGAGCTCAACAAGCTCACTATTAACAATAAGTTTCCCATTCCTATCATTGATGAATTACTGGATGAATTGCATGGATCAATTTACTTCACCAAGTTGGATCTTTGCTCAGGATATCATTAAATCAGAATGAAGACTTAAGACATTCCGAAAATAGCAATTAGAACTCATGAGGGCCATTATGAATTTTTGGTAATGCCTTTTGGCCTTACCAATGCACCTTCTACATTTCAAGGTTTGATGAATTCCATTTTTAAACCCTTCCTTAGAAAATTTGTGTTAGTATTTTTTGATGATATACTAATCTAAAACAAGTCTTGGAAGGATCACGTTGAACATGTTGACAGGATGCTACAACTATTGGAGGAGAAACAATTATATAAAAAAAGATCCAAATGTTTATTCAGAGTACAAGAGGTGGAATATTTGGTTCATATTGTATCTCATGAAGGAGTTAAGGTAGACCCTAGCAAAATTAAAGCCATTAAGGAATGGAAAATCCCCACATCCATAAAGCATCTACGAGAATTTCGCGGGTTGACAGGGTATTATCGCAAGTTTGTTAAGCATTATGGGAGAATAGCAGCACCTCTAACAACATTATTGAAGAAAGATGCATTTTCATGGACTCCGGAAGCAACAAAGGCCTTTGAACATCTTAAAGAGGCAATGTGCCAAGCACCGGTCTTAGCTACACCGGACTCCACAAAAACCTTTATTGTGGAATGTGATGCTTCAGGAAATGGAATTGGTGTTGTTCTAATGCAAGATGAAAGACCCATTGCTTTTGAAAGTCGTCCAATCAAGGGAAAGTTTTTAACCAAAGCTATTTATGAGAAGGAAATGTTGGCAATACTCCATGCACTTAAGAAATGGCGACCCTACCTAATGGGAAGACACTTCAAGGTAAAAACGGATCATGTAGCCTTAAATACTTTTTAGAACAAAGATTATCCTCTGAAGAGCAATGAAAGTGGGTCACAAAGATGTTGGGTTATGACTTTGAAATCATCTACAAAAAAGGGAAGCAAAATGTGGTCGCAGATGCACTCTCAAGAAAGGATGAGGATGTGGAAGCATTGTTGTGCGCCATTTCTATTATCCAAGCAGATTGGATAACAAAGCAAGGGAGGAATGGAAGAATGATGAAGAAGTGTGGGTACTTATTCGAAAATTACAACAAGATTCCAGTACGTATGATACATTTAGCTGGAAAAATGATTCGTTATGGTACAAAGATCGCTTAAACCTCTGTAAGAATTCCCAGCTAAAACAAAAGATTCTTATGGAATTGCACACTTCTCCCTTAGGAGGGCACTCAGGATTTTTAAAAACTTACCACAGGGTTAAGAAGGAATTTTTTTGGGGATGGCCTTAAATCAGATAAAAAAAAAACCTTCAAAATTGTGGTGGAATGTTTGGGTTTTCCAACAAAATAAAGTTGAACAACAATTAAGACACCCGGGTCTATTACAACCTTTATTCATTCCAAGCCAACGTTGGGAGGAGGTTTCAGTGGATTTTATCACAAGTTTACATAGTCAGAGGGAAAGAGTGTCATCATGGTGGTAGTTGACAGACTTACCAAGTATGCACACTTTTGTGCATTATCACATCCATTTTAAGCCAGTACAGTTTCTACTGCATTTATGGAAACAATTCAAAAGCTACATGGAAACCCAAAGATTATTGTAAGTGACAGAGATCCCATTTTCACTGGAAATTTTTGGACAGAATTATTTTTTTGTCTTGGTACTCAGTTAGCTCATAGCTCATCTTATCATCCTCAATTTGATGGGAAAACTGAGATAGTAAACAAATGTTTGGAAGGAAATCTTCGTTGCTTTGTATCTGATAAACAGACACAATGGGTCAAATGGTTGCCTCTGGCTGAATGGTGGTATAACACTTCCTTCCATACAGCAACAAAAAATGACCCCATTTATGGCACTTTATGGATATCAACCACCATCCATAACATCATATTTAAGAGAAAATTCTAAGGTTCAAGCAGTGGAACATCACATCGAGCATCAACAACAACAAGTCCTCCAACTCTTAACGGATAACCTCATGTTGGCACAGAATAGAATGAAACAATAGGCAGATCAACATTGCAGCGAAATAAGTTTTGAAGTAGGTGATTGGATATTCCTACAGCTACAACCATATAAAAAAATGCCCATCAAGCAAGCTAAGAAGGATAATAAATTATCACCAAAGTATTATGGTCCGTACAAGGTGTTGCAAAAGATAGGTACTATGGCATACAAATTGGAGCTGCCTACAACTTCCCGAGTACACCCAGTTTTCCATGTTTCATGCTTAAAGAAGGTTATAGGTGACAAGCTCCCAGTTCAAACAATATTGCCAGAACTTGACGAGGAAGGAAAAATCATATTGGAACTTGAAGCAGTCAAAGAAACAAGAACTCGACAGCTATGAAATCGATCAATTTCAGAGTATCTCATCAAGTGAGAAGAACTTATCTGCTGAAGATTCCACATGGGAGGATGAGAATTTTATACAGAAGTATCCAGAACTACTCAAGCGTTGAGGACAACACTTTTTTTGAAGGAGAGGGGCATGTTGGGTCCCTATAATACTAGTGATTACCCCATTACTATGGTAGTTATACCCTTATTAATATTGTTGTGCCCCTATTGCCCCCATATTGTTACTACTCTGCCCCATAGAATCCCTCTATTGTTATTTTTGTGGCTTTATATTATTATTGTTAGGTCGGCTGGGTTATATTGTGACTCCTTAGACTCCTATATATACAAAGGAGGTTTTGTCATTTGTATTATCCAAGAATTCTTCATTTATGTAATGTAAAGGAGGTTTCCCCCTCGAAGAGGCTGAATTCTAAGGCATTGATCTATCTTTTCTATATTTTCTTGAGTTGGTTCATAACATATCTAGATGCAGTTAAAATCTTTGATAACATGCTAACAAATATGGATGTAATGAAAATCTCTGATAGTCTGGTAATAGGTCTAGAGAGTCTTACAGTGCCATGTTGTTTGATAAGAGTGCACATATTCATGTTCTTTATTAAAGAGTAGTGAGCCATACTAAAGTACAAATGGGTTGAATGATGAGCTACAAGATGACATCATTTTGTGTGTAGAAGAGGAACATTAACTCTGAAACATTGAGTTAGAGAGTGTGACAATGGTGTTGAGGGTGTGATGTTGTGGTTTTTTGGGGTCTAAGTGATAAAGTGTGACTATGCAAGAGAGTAGGTTGAGAGAAAAATTTGTTGACTCTATGTGGGACGAGAAAATAATGTGGATCTATTTGCATCTATGAGTACAGTGTAAATTGATGGGTGCTTCTGTTGAGCAAGTGAAGTGAATAGTATGGTGTGAAACAAAGCTAAATGTGCAAAGAAGAGGGTAGTGGAGTGTATGGATGTAGAGAAGAGAGGAAGTAATTGTAAGAGACAACAAGCTAAGTTCTTTGTGCTTTTATGTATTAGAGGTAAGCCACTATTTTGTTAGTTTGAAAATTGTATGAGAAATAGGAAAGTTGGATACAAAAGTTTTTGGCCTACATTTGTAAGAGGTTGGAACCTCTTCGAAAGTTGTGGCCTTTTAATTTGAAGAGGTCTAGAGCCTCCTATGACTAGGTTCTCACAAAAAAATCAATGTAATTGTGTAGGAGCTCAGATTACATCCTAATAACAAAAAAATTGGAGGTTTTTCCATATTTTGTTTCCACGTTAAATATATGTGTCCATATGTGTATTCTGGTCATGTGGATGATATGTGTTCATCTGAATGATTTAACTTTCTATTTATGTATTTATGTGTGACTTATCAGATTATTGATTTCCATGTTAAAAGAGAAAATAAGAATTGGGATTAAATGTTAAAAATAATTAATTATTAATTCAACCCCTCTCCTCGTGCCCTCCCTCTCAGTGATTCCTTTTTCCAATAATGGTATCATTTCCTGGTTCCTTCAGGAATAATTTGACCAGTGGAAGGTACATCTATAAGGAACCATATCTAGAAAAGATAATTAGGATGACTACTCATGTAAGAAACTAGTATTTGATGCGAAAAAACTATCTTTTTTGGAAATTTAGAATGGAGTCCTATCGCATGTCCCTAGAGGTAAATGTTTGGATCACTGTATCAGGTTATTATGTTGTCCCAAAAACCCCTCTTATAGATGCATATGGTAAAAAGATATATGGAAGCAATGAAAAATCCAATAATTCCATTCTCTTTAGTCATAGTCAATCTAAACTAGAAAAGGTGATGCACTGTAGTTTTCCCAAGGAACGGAAGGAAAAACTTAATAAGAGTCATGAATGAGATGATAAAGTCAAGCAAGCCAAGATCCAAAACATCATAATGATATTCAAGATCTTGACAAGGAATTAAGAAGAGAAAATAACATAATATTTCCTTAGATTTGATGAGATAACAAACATGATTAGAGGACTTGGTGAAGATCTGAAAGAGGAAGTAGTTGTTTAGAAGGTTTTGAGGTCTCTACCTATGAGATTCAATGTTGAAATATCATCCATTTAGGAGATGACAGACTTGAAAAATCTCACAGTGAACCAACTATATGGAACCTCACATCCTATGAGATGAAATTAAGATAAGAGAAGTCTCAACCAAAGGAGGCAACATTTAAAGTCTCTAAGAAGTCAAAGGAGAACATAGATCACTAAGAATGTTCCAACTATGGTTTTATAAAGAGTTTTCCTAGAAAATCAAAACGTAGTTCTGGTAAGTATAAGGGCATGATACCCTTCAAATGCTCTAATTGTGGAAGAGTTGGGAATTTTTCTTCCATGTTACCTTATAAATAAGATATATAAAAGGATAAGGTTTAGAAGGCCAGAGACAAACATCAAATATATTAGAAGAAGAAATCCTTCAAGATGAAGGGGCTCTACTCCAAATAAGACAGTTATGTTTTAGAAGAAAACTATGGGTATTCTTCTGAAGGTGAGTCTAATGAGTTATTACTCATGGAATTTGAATCTAATTCCAAAACAAAGAATGACTTATACCTTGAGGAATAAGAATAATAGTAGTGGATCTGGAAGGGGAGTTCAGGAATGCTCTTGATGAGTTAAAGAAGGTCAAAAATAAGAACACGAAACTAAAAGAGAAATTGTTGCGAGCTACAGAAGGTATGAAAATCTCTAATAATGGGGATGTTTTTATAAAAGAGAAGAAATTGAAGATTACATTAAGTAAATATACATCATAGCACTTCAATTAAAATAAAGACAAAAGACCCATGAAAAACTAGAGGATGAGAATAGACTCCTGAAACAAGATCTAGTCGAAAAAATGGGAGAAGATGATTCCATAAACATGTGAAGGAGAAATTTTATCCTCAAAAGTAAAGTTAGAGGAATAAAAAGGAATGTAATAGGTTATAAATTATTTAATGTTTGAATTGGAAAAGAACTGTCACAATCTAGAAGTAGAAATTGTCTCCTTCATAATAGACCTTGAGAAGTCCAAATTTGTGAAGGATTTAAACATAAAAATTCTTAAGGAATAGATAAATTAAAGAACATTTTGATTAGTTAAAGGTCCCGAGAAAATTATGGAAGAATGGGATACTCTAAATCACAAATATATTCTAAAGGAAAGACCAGTTTCAAGTCTGCGAGATTCAAAGGCCCCCAAATCTTTTGCAAAAGTATTACAAGGAAGAGTCAGTGAAAATAAACCAAAAACCAAGTGAGAGAAGCAGTCAAAATTGGAGCAATAATGCTAACTGCTCAAATATTCCTCTAGACATAGATGTAAATCTGTTAGCAAGACAAAAAATGGTATAAGAAACTAACTCAAACTTGTTAATTTTTAAATATTACATACCCAAAATTGCTCTATGGAAATTGCTATCAATGTCATATCATTGATCATAATTCCATTGATTTCATAATTGTTAGAGTTTAAAGACATGAAAATATTAGATATATAAATTATCAAGATTCTAGAGGTTGAAATTCACTCCCTATGAATAGGAATCATTTTTCTCCACTAACGAATGAAATTGAATGATTCAAGTGTAATAATTTTGGGCACAAGGAAAGTGATTACAAAAACATGCTTGAGTACCCTTTTAAACCACAATACACTGAGAAAGCAACATTATTTAGGGACAAGAGGAGTTGGAAGTAGAATATTGAGAAAAAAAGAGCAACCTAGACTTGCTCTATTTGCAATTGATCAGGAAAATCGATGGTATGTGGATAATGGCTACTCTAAACACATACTAGGGAAAATAGTATATTTTTGTTCTTGAAGGAAATGGATAAAGGGAATAATGCCACCTTTGGAAATAATGGTCCAACAAAAATTAAGGGGAAGGGCATAGTCACTCTTCATGAGAAGACCAAGAGCCAAAAATTTTTCTATGTGCAAGGGCTCAAGAACAATTTTCTCAATGTAATTCAAATGTTTGATAATGGCTACAATATGACTTTTCGATCCAAATATTTTGAGATCTAAAAAGCAGAGAATGGGAAGATTGTGGGAAAGGTTGTCAGAACTCAAAACATGTGTATGTTTTTTATAATTCTAGAGTAATATTCTACCACCATAAGACAAATGAAAATTGGTTATGGATTATAATACATGGTCATATAAATTTCGACGACCTAGTAAGATCAGTAAAATAGGAGTCAGAGGATTGTCAATATTTTCAAATAATTATAGCTCAATCTATAAGTCCTATTAGTTATGGAAGAAGAAAAGGAATTAGTTTAATATAAAGAAATTATCAACCTCTAAAACCTATGGATCTCATTCACACTCATATATGTGGTCCTGGAAGAGAAAATAACACAAGAGGAGAAAGGTACCTTATTTTGTTTTTCGATGATTTTACGAGGGCTAATTGGATAATGTTTTTAAGAGAAAACTATGAAGCTCTGAAGAAGTTCAAGATACTTAAATTTCAAGTTGAAAATGATAAATATCTAAAGCTTAAATTCTTGCTATCAAAGGGAGGAGGA
The DNA here is from genome assembly GCA_000404065.3 of Pinus taeda. Taxonomy (NCBI): domain Eukaryota; kingdom Viridiplantae; phylum Streptophyta; class Pinopsida; order Pinales; family Pinaceae; genus Pinus; species Pinus taeda. The sequence goes on along the minus strand of APFE030816977.1, from coordinate 242,597 downwards.
TAATTCACCTCAAGAGAGATTGAAGAGTTTTTGGAGAACATGAAATAAGAATGCAATACTTAGTGGCCAAAACTCCATAAAAGAATGGAGTAGTAGAGAGAATGAAGAGAACTATTTAGGAGATGGGCAGAGAAATGATGGATGAAGGGGAGGTTCCACACACCCTTAGGGGATAAGAAACACAAGAAAATATCTATGTAGCATAAAGGACAGCTCAGGCCTAATAGAAATAATACTCCTTATGATTTATGGAAAGGGAGACTAGCATTAGTAAAACAATTCAAGGTATTTGGAAGAAAAATTTCTATCAAGAGAAATTATAAGGGTCTTAAAAAATTCAAATCTCAAGATGATGAGGATATATTTGTTGGGTACTCAACCAAGAGTAGAGGATACAAGTGCTTCAACAAGAGGGAAAAATGGGTTCAATATTGCATTGATATTGTAGTGGATGAAATATTGCCATGTTCTAAGCCATCTAAATAAAAGGACAACTCAAGTGAAAAAGAAAAATCAACCTCCATATTCTGATAATAAGAAGAAGCAGAAGAAGAAGAAGAAGAAACCTAGAAGATAAAAAATCCTTTCAGGTATGTGCATAAAAAACACTGTGAAATTTAAATTATTGGTGATTGTAGACTCAGTGTTAGATCTAGGAGAATATTTATTGCGAGTCCAAGTTGCACAAATATTTCCCTATTGCCAAAAATTGATCCAAAAAGTCTCAGTCAGGCAAGTGAATACAAGTTCAGGGTGAAGGAAATGAATGAAGAATTGGATAAAATTTAGAAGAATGAAATATGGGATCTTCTCCCTAGACCCAAAGACAAAAATGTTAGGCCACAAAATGGGTCTTTAAGAACAATATAACTGAGGAAGGAAAAGTGGTAAGAAATAAATACTAGTTTGCACAAGGTATGTACAGATAGAAGCAATAGATTTTGAAGAGGCCTTTTCACCTATAACAAGATTGGAAGCCATCAGAATGTTCATTATTTTTTCCAACCATAATAATATCAAATTATATCAAATGGATGTGAAATAATCCTTTCTAAATGGATATCTAGAAGTGAAAGTATATATAGAATAGTTAGAAAAGTTTGTTCTCTCAGAAAACAAAGATTATGTTTGCAAATTGAAAAAGGCTCTATATGGGCTGAAAAAATCCCCTAGAGCTTGCTGTGTCATATTGGATAGATATCTTTTGCAACAAGGTTTCAAAATAGGGTCTGAAAATAGTAATTTATATATAAAATATAAAGATTATAATTTGACATTGGTTGTTATGGTTTATGTAGATACTATTATATTTAGCAGTGATTTAGAAAATATGGGACACTAGTTTTCATAGTCATTGTAGAAAGAATATGATGTGTCTATGATAGGTGAAATATCCTTCTTCCTCAAACTCCAAGTTACATAATCTAAAAATGGTATATTCATCTCTCAATCCACGTATTTAAGAGAAAGACTAAAGGAATTTTGGATATAAGAATGCAAGCTAGATACTACCCCCATGATTACTGGATGTAAGATATGTAAAGAGGATGAAACCGCTATTATAAATAAAAAAATATAAAGATTGATGGCTGGAAGCTTCTCATACCTCATCACCTCAAGACCGGACATAATGCAAGTAGCTGGAATGGAGGCCATATTTCAATTCATCCCTAGAGAAAGCCATGCCAATGTCGTAAAAATGATTTTCAAATACCTACAAGGCACGAACACTTTGGCTTATGGAATTCCATAGGAAAATACTTTACATTGAAAGCTTACAATGATTTTGATTTGACATAAAACCTTGATGACAAGAGAAACACCGCTAGAGGAGAAATCATTTTTGGGAGATTTTATTGTGTCATGGTTTATAAGAAAAAAAGACTTTATCTCGTTATATATGCTTGAAGTTGACTACATTAATATAGCCACTTGCTACAAAAATATTCTTTAGATCAAGCAGACCTTAAATGACATCATGGCAAATTTGAATGATTCAATTCCAATTATGTTTGATAGGACTAGTGTTATCAACATCTCTAAAAATATTGTTATGCATTCAAAGACAAAGAATGTTCCAATTATGTTTCATTTTATAAGAGAACATGATATTGCCAATGTTGTTTGACTTGAATATTTGGCAACTAATGAGAAACTTGTAGAAATATTAAAAAAGGATCTAGCATGATAACCCTTTGAGTATTTAAAGAAAACAAATAATAGTTGTTTCTCCTACAACCAGATAACTCAGTTTGAATAATTTTTGGTAGCTACTCAACATTTCAGTTAAAGTAGAGGGTAGAATGTAAATTTTTAAGGGGAGTTTCTTTCATTTTGTGCATCCTTTGCCATTGATTTCAAAGGGGGAAAAGAAATTGTTTAGTGAAATAATCATTATAAATATCAGGAGAAGTGCATAGATGGGGGGAACTCAAAATGGTTTCAGGGGGAGATACTAAAAAATAGTATGGTTTCCATAAATGCCAAAGGGGGAAATTATTAAGCATAATGTCAGAATTGATGTCAAATGAGCAAGGATGGTAGATGCACGTTTTAAAGCCCACAAGGATTATTTTGGTAGCTGGAGCCTTTCATAGATAACCATCATAGTAGTAGGATAAGTAAAGAAGCTACAAACGTTATAAATATGGAGGTTGGGAGTCACAATATTTAGAGTTTATTCCTAGGGAGATTATCTCAGACTCTCTTGGAATTGGAATTGTTCCATTGTGCTGAAAGAGAGCCTTCCAACGATATGATGAAGTCAATAAAAGACTCCCAGGATCATAATATATTTCCAGTCAAATTTAGGTAGGAAAAAATGGTTGAAGGGTTGCAGAACCAAATTTAGTGAACTCCAATGCAGGTGATAGTCTTACATTTATCCAAACACAATAGAGCTTGTGGCAAAATAGATGGAAAAGGTTGAGGCGAAACAATGTCATGTTTGTGAATAGATCTATTTCCACGTATCCCCACCAAATCATCAAAGAAAATGAGTGGCCCATTCTCTCCCACATTTTAAAAACAAAGGGGCACCCATGTCGAGATGATTTCCCAAACCACTAATCGCATGATCGACAATCCTAGTTTAAAGTGGAGACCCTACCCCTTATACCACAAAACCATAAAAGGGGGTTTGTGTAAAATAATCAGAGGTAAATGGTAAATAATAGCGAAGATAAGGCATGTTGACGTGGAACATAGCACAGAAGACCTAGAATAATGAGAAGCCCAAGAGAGAGTATGGGTCCCAACCAGGACATGTCACCTTAAAAATTATTCCCTGGGAATTTTCAAATAGTAGTGCAAGACCAATGTTTCGTGAATTCACAGTCCTAGCTGAGTTAGCACAATGGTGTAACAGGTGTGAAATACGAACAATAGAGTATAAAGTGAGGGTCCCTCTGGGCACATGTCATCCCGAGAGTCCTTCACTGGGAGTTTCTAAAGGAGCACATGACCAATGTCTCAAAGAGGTTGGTCTAGGATGACTTGGTATAGGGCCATAGGTGAGCCAATGGTACAAGGAAAAGTGGCACAGTCCCATTAATCAATAGAAATGATGTGCAGAATACTTCAAAGCCATGATGATAGGATAAAATAAGTAATTTGTAGGCCCAAGATGACATCAACAAGACGTAAGACATAAACACATGTTAGTCTAGGAAAATGACGCGTTTCTTGCATATATGGCATTTTTAGGTGGCCAAGTGGGCTGAAAATGAGTGACAGGTGGCACCACTTAGCATGTGATATGTGGCATCCCTATGAAGGTGGCATATAGGTTGGTAAGGATACGTATCCTTGGAATAACGACCCTAGAAGTTCTCATGTGTGCATAGCCAAAATGTTATAGGGATAAAATTCTAAGACACAGTGAGATAAACAAGTTAGGGCCCAATAGTATGAGGTGGAAATGGCCACGTAGTCCCAAGAGTTATTCTATTGGTGCAGTGTGATTGAAAGGATCTTCCATAAGGAAACATAACCCCAAAGTATTATTCATGGCCTTTTAGAAGTGAGGTCATTCAAAAATACTAAGATAATAAAGCCAAGGAGATGGAAATATTACTGGTACGTGATGGTTCAAGTAAATGACGAAAGGAACTCCAAGACTCGGTTTGACAATGATTTTTGTGTGTTAAGTGACCAAGTTCCCACAAAATTATTGTTAAGATCACAGACATGTAGTATTAAATCGCTTAGCTCGATGAGCATATTTAAAGGGATTAAGCTCTATGTTCATATGACATGAATGGGTCAGAATCAAAACATTATGGAAGCATGTGTGAAGGCATAAACAAGTCAACAACCATTTTGGCTCTAGATGTGCTATTTGAAAGTTTTCAATAACTAAAGTTTCTCAAATGTGAGAACTTCGCTAAGACGTTTTTCTAGAATTAGTGGAAATTGAAGAGAGATGAGAAGCAAGGAAACGAGGACCATGGAACTCAGAAAATTAATGGAGCACCATATACATTAAAGAGAACCCACGGGGGCTTCACTCAATGAACCTTTGACATAGAATGTGTATTCGTGGCATAGTAAAGAATACTTGTAATTTGAATACATATTGTAAAATACCCCTAAAAATCACTTTATTTAACCCCCTACCAATATGAACCCAATACACCTTCCCAATTAAAAAAAAAATCCTAGTTTCACTAGATATCATAGCTATCCATTTTTTCATTAACATTTCTTACACCCATTTATAAGTATATCTCTCGGATAGTGACACGATTCCTCTCTTATGACCCCACATGCATTCTACAATGTAACATTATTCTTTTGATATACATTGTAGATGCATATTAATTCTACCATAATGCAGTTACTAAACCCACATTCAAGAACATCTCACTATGATTTGTGGCATTTAATGGTCTAAGGAACACAAATATCAACTAGGTTTTAGGAATATTAATTATGGAATGTATATAAAATGGCATATAAATTGATCTATATGATGATGAAAAATCAATTATTGAATATTTATGAAGACTTTTGCACCAAATAAGGTGTTCAAGCATAATTGTAGACCATCTAGTTGCAAGACCACTATGTACAACCAAGATTCGGGCCCCAAATATAAAATACATGTTTATTTATACTCCAATCACTCAATTAATCATTCACTCACTATCTCTAAAGCAAGGGAACTTATTATAACCTATTTGTGTCTTTGGAGATGAATAAAGAGAGAAACCTCCTTGAGTGTTATTGCAATTTGTATCTAAGAATATTGCTACTCATACATTCATGATGAATTATGATGGAGATGAAAAACCAACCTTATTTATAAGTAACAACATTTTTTTTATAGTATTTACAATTACAAGCAATAGACAAGAGCAATTTTCTATATTTTGACAAGTGTTGTATATACAAACTATGGTATATGAATAGTAAACTAGATGAAAGATTTTTTGGTCTCTATAATGACATGATGTGCTCCTTTGTAAATTCTGAATAAGATACATCTTTTCTTTATTTACCAATTTTTTTTAATGGATTCCAAGTTCCTAATTCAAATAATTGTGTCATATCCATAAGCATGTGTGCTTGATTAAGTGTTGTTTCTTATGTTGTGATTTTCCTACTTCACATATAAACTAATTTAAAATATCTAACATGTATTGAATGTGTAGTCACACTTCAAAAACATATAAAAATGAAAAATATTGCAAATTTTAATGACAAATGGCATTCACATAGAGAATAAACCACTAGAATTTACACTCAACCTTCAATTATTACCCCCCCTTCAATCCTCTAGCATGGATTATTCCTTCTTCAATGTGAAAGCTTGCTCTAATGTTGATTTGTAGATGATGTGACTATGGCCTATCCATCTCATACAATTGGACACTTTCATGGAATTAATTAAAAAAATGTGTTATTTATCAAGCTAAGTTCAAGGCTTCTTTTCCAACAAGGATGAATGAGTGGCTCTATTTGGTCAAGACTAGTTGGCTTGGTTGACTTCTTGTATTGATAAGGCCAATGATTATTCAGGAAATGAAAGAACCCTATATTTAATGGATAACCACTAAACAAATCTATTGCGTTAAGTTAACAAATGCATTCTATTTTTTAATATATGTTCATAACACTTCACTCCATCATTCCTCTCCACATTCACAATATAATTAATTAATGAACAACTACCTGGCATTGAATTTATAAAATTAATCAAACAAGTGTTTACCCAAAACATGTGATTGTAGCTTGATATCGTGCAGACTCATGATCTAATATTCTACGAAATAAACCAACATCAATTTAATTGAAGAGACCACTTGGAAATTTTGATGACTTTTATATTGGGCAATGCGTAGCCTTGAGGGAAAATTTATGAGTTACATCTCACATACACAAGGACATTGCCATGGCCAACATCATGATAATAAAAGAAAACAAATCAAGAAGCATAATCATATCCGTATACCATTTCAAAAGGGCATAAAATCAAATAAAGAATCTCTCTCATCAATACATCCAAGCTCATCCAACATCTATTCCAATCTATGAAATCTCATACAAGCTAAGGGGTAATAGGGTCTATTATGTATAATGTGTCTATTGTTAGAATTTTCAAGCCATGTGGGTCATTTCACGTTTAGTAATCAATTCCATTCACACATTTAGAGGCTTCCATTTCATAATTTTAGCATTCTATTTCTGAAGATGTTTTTCTTTATGCCCATATCAAGACTTGTAGGTGCCATCAAATTAGTATATGAGTGAAGTTGTTAAGAAGGGTTTTTCTTTAGTATGCCACAAATGCACTTGATATATCATAGGTTCATTAAGTGAAGCCCATTTTTGTCCAACCTACAATGTGATGGGAGCTATGGAGGTCCAAGCCAGGAAGGCTTGGGCCTTCCTTTATTGAAGCATCAAATAACCCAAAGTTTACAAGAAAAAATATCAGCTATAACCTGGTGAAAATGCAAATATGGTAGAAAATGGTAGAACAATTTTGAGCTGCGTAGAGAAGACATGGGGTTCACAAGAGAGTTACTATATTAATTCACTAGATAGTGATGACTCGTACCATGTGTGACTACAAGGGGTGAGTTGGCCACATCATTCCAACACCCCCATCACGATCCCTTCCCATTATTTTGAAAATGACCAGAAAAAACCAATCCTTAGAAAATTTACATTATGATTTATTTTACAATTTATTATCATATTTATCACATATAAAAGAATTTAAAAAGAAATTTTTTAATATAAGTTTAATTTACTATGATATTCTTTTAGTAAGAACATAAATAAGATATTTTCAAATTATTAAATCAACAATTAGTATGAAATTATTCAATATGTACATTTAAATGAGAACTTATTTATTTATTTATTTTTTTAAAATTAATATGAAATTATTCAATAGCTCTTGGTGCAACTCAATTGGCAATGGCCATGAAAATGAAGTTGTATGTGTGAGGAGGTTAGGGATTCAAATCCCCCAATTCACCTATACCCCCAATAAGCACATAAAAGTTATAAAGTCTCATCATATTGAAATTTACTTTTAAATTTTACTGCATATATGTCAAAAAAGACATTCATAAACATCTAGAAATTATAAACTCTCCTTATATTAATTTTTTTATAAATTTTACAGCAATTTAAATTGTAATGGAAACTATAATGAAGATATGATGCTACATATTTTAAATTGAATTAGCATGTTAATATTATATAATTGAATAAAATATTCCAGCATATAAAAACATAATTTTTATATTTAAAAAATTGAAATATAAGTTTTTTTAAATGTAAAGAACCATATTTATGACTAATTTCAGTGTAGAGAAATTAAATATTTTAAGAAAATATTTACATAGGCCAAATCTATGAGAAATCGATGAAATTTTATTTTGAACTGAAACTAACAAAAAAAATAACTTAACTGTGACATTTATCGAAAAGCGCACATCTATTTAATCGCAAATGCAAAAAAGTTTTGAAGCCATTTTCTAGTACTTGTCAAATATTTGATGATCACGGTGGTCTACTGATTTTCCATTGACAGAAACAAGGGGAATGCTTGTGCCAGGGAATCAACTGTAATATTTACAAATGAAGTTTGCACACATTTTCAATGAAGCGACCATTAGGCATGCCAACAATAAATTACACATATTTATATAGTCAAAAATATATTCTTAAAATTCAACATATCACGTACTTCCATGTCCAATAAATTGCAATGATAAAATATATCCATATGTAGAGAAATGAAAGTAAAAGTGATAGTTATATATTGAATAAAAAAAAATATCAGTAGATCCCAGAGGTATCACATGCTTCTTCAGAGAGGATTTCAGAAAAATTAATAAAACAATATATGAGGCAGCTATCCAGGATAGAGATAGGCGAGCTAATAAATTAAACTAATACTATTCTATGCTATGCTAAGGAGGAAAAAAAAATAAAATAGAATCACAACAATAAGGTGTTTTTGCAGAGAATATAGTTTAGATATTTCTTGGTATCAATCTTACTCTCCATCTTCGAAATTGGCCTTTTCATGAGTCGTTTCATATTGGTATTGCTAATATTCGGACATCAAATCTTTATGTTGCTCTCTACTTCGATGGCGACTTGACAACCTTCAAACATACACTTATGAGCACACTCATTTTTTTGAAGTGTCGATAAAGTAATTGTTTCATATTAAAATGCATCGCAGAGTCTTTGAATTTGCAGTTGTATGGTTTGTCCCCAATAGAAACAAAAACTAGAAAAGATTATATTAAAATATTTCAAGTACAAAAGAATAATGTGCAGTCATAATAGTTAGCACAATCAGATAGAAAAACTTCACATTTTCTAATAAAAGTGAAAAGGCTCCATATTATTTACCTATGTTCATTTGGATGGTCCTTCAACTTGCTTGGTGTGGCAAACCTTCTCCCGCACGTTGAACAATCAAGCACTTTTTCATTAAAAAAAAAACATCAGCTTCGTTTCTTCGTGAATTTGAACATGGGAAACAATTTAGCATTGAAAAGAACTGTACAAGCATGATCGTATTTCTTGCAAAGAAAAGTTGTAGATTTTTTTCAGCACAACTTCCTACCTTCTCCTTTTGTGACATTGTCAAGTCCTGCCATGTAATTGACAAGAAAACAGATTTTACTGCTGATCCAGGTGTTTATGCAGTAAGCATTCTAAATGCCATGGAAATTTACTGGGTTTCACTTCCTTTCATTTGTTCAAACCTTTGTGAAATCATAAACTTGTCAGGCAAAACCAGTTAGCATCCATCATCTTTTTTTGTAAAAAAGGAAATATTTATGCATTTCTTAATTTCAGTTACTTTCATATGCTCAAATCCCTATCAAATCATAAACTTGTTCGGAAAAACATGTTAAGAATCAATCACATTTTTTTAACGAAAGGAAATATTAATGCATACCTGTATGGAAAAATCACAAACCCATTAATTTCCTCCTCTTAATGAAATTAGTTTTTCAACATCTTGGTTTTCACATTCCTATTCCTAAAAACCCAAAAATAGAATCAAAATTCTAAAAGCTAGTGTTGTCGCTATGGAACTCGTCAAAGATTGAATATTTTCTGGTTCAAATTTCATGAAATCACATGGGAATTGAGAAACATTCACGACATAAACAAACTAGTAAAGCGGGACTTGAATGACCTAAATTACTTTCTGGCACATCCTAATTTGTTTCAAATTTCATTCCAAAAAAATATATATATAAACACAACATAGCCAAAGCACTAACCTAGTCTGATTCCACTTTGAGAGAGTGGGTTATTTTTGCACTACTTTCTTCACTGAATTTTCATATACTTTTGAAGCATGAAAAGTAGCCATGATAAATTGTTCAACGCTGCCATTCTGTTGATCACATGCAATTCTCATCCATTTTTACTGCACTGCACAGACACAGTTATAATTCAACAACTCAACAAAATTTCAAATCATGTAGTTCACTTTCCACCAAACTTTTCCCTCAATATACCAACCAGGAATGACAATTTGAAAAAAGAAAAGGTTGTTATATACGTTGATGGTCATAGTACTTGCAAATATATGAAAACAACTATATAATGGAAAATCTACGATATATCCCATCTAACATAAAATTGGATTTGTCATAGTATGCAAGCCTAGTATAATCATGTAATGAATTTTTCAAAATGCCAACTCAATTTGAGAACATATACAATATGTGAAAAATATTCTATCTAATTAAATGAAAAATATAACGCCTTACATTTCGAAGTATATTCAAGTATGACCATCAACTGAGAAACGAGAAATTATAAACATTGAGAAAGAGATTGTATTATTCTGGACCATAAGGTAACAATGCAATAAATTAGCTAGACTTTTTCCATTAGCAAAGTAGCTCATTCTCCAGATGCGGCAATTTTTAAAACCCTACAATCCAAAATCTTGTAGTCAGATAAAAAATGGAAATTAAACGTGTTCCAATAAGAGGGGAAAATTTTAGCATATCCATTCCTAAAGTAGATAACACCACTTCTTCATCTCGCTGCATATAACTCCAGAAGGGCATCATATACGCTAAGTGATGAGTAAAAGAAAAATACATGTGTTTCATGACTTGTAAATGTAACTCATATACAACTTTCGTTTATCATGAACATCTGAAAATTCATAAGAAATATTTTCAAAGGCCTTTGAAACCATTTCTGTCCATGGAAACAGTCTCGTTTTCTGATATCAAAGGTTAGTTATTTTGAATTGTTAGTCAAAATGACAAATTAAGATAATTCCATAATAGCATTTTCACAATAAGAGAAGGATGAAGCTACCAGATTCTTAAGAAAAAAATCAACCTGTCTAAATCTAGCTCATATTCTCAACAATAACAGGGTTACTAACAATGTAAATTAGGAGATCTCTAATGTGGTTTCAAAATTTGTTATTCTAGAACATCTGATTGTGAAATTGTGACAATCCTTAGTTTCTTCTCCATTATTGTAAACAAGGTGATTATTTGGAAAGAAAAATGGACTGAGTGAAGGGACAAAAACTTTCAAAGCTCCGGAGTATTAACTACTAAGGAATTTTTTTTTTATCATAGCCTTAAAGGCTGATAATTTTTCTAGCAGGGGACTGGTGTATTTAATTTCCAAGGTAAAGAAGGGACAAAAGCATAGTTTGGTAGCATAGGGAAAGAAAAGAAAAGAAATAAATTAATAGTGAAGTGGCCATTTAGTCAGTATTTTATTGGTGACTGGAAGTACACAAGGGTGAGCTACTCACCCACTACAAAAAAATATTAGTAGACAAAAAAAAAATAGGGAAGAAAGAGAGAGGTGGATGAATTTGATTTGCTTGAGAAATTTTGGCCCGACACACAAGAATGACTTAATTATGACATGAAACAAAAGAAGGGGAAATGATAAGGAAAAATATGGTATGCAATGATATTTTGGTGGGGGAGCAGGGGGAAGAAAGAATACAAGAAAAGAGGAAGCACAAAGAAGACAGGGAGAGGAGGAAAGGGGGGAGATCTTAAGAAATTAAGAAAGATAGCTTAGAGAGGAAGGTTATACAAAGACCGCAGAAAAAGGACAATCCACCCATAATTTTGTTGGATGATAGGAGTATTAGTGTAGCATGAAAATCAAAGTGGCAGCCATGTAGTGTGTGACAATGTAGAAGAAACAAATAAAACTTCAACAAATCGTGAGTTGGGTAGCATCGATCATGCTACTAGAAATTCACAATTACAAGCGAAGTGAGATATTCATACCATGGGAGATAGAAGAGGAACCCATTGTGTTTTGCTAAGGATAAATGAGCATCAATGCAAACTATAAAGAAAGAGAAGTGGGCTACATGGGGAACAATTTTTGTGCTTGCTGGAACAAGAGGGAGAGAGAAACATTCAACGAAATATCCCACATTCTATGATAGAGAATGAGGATTTTTTTTATCAAGAAAAACATATAATAACAATTAGGGAAGCATGTAATATATGGCCAATATTAACAATAAACACCTAGTTGTCATTCATTGTGCTAAAGGAAGCCTGTGTACATACCTGGTCTGAAGAATAAAAAGGAAGTAGCACATAAAATGAGGAAGCATGCATTCCTACAGTACATAGAGGAGAAGGATAACTCAATTGAGAAATAAGAGCATTTACACAATCTCTCTCAGGTTAGGATAAAATCTACAGATTTCCTGGGCATTGGAGGGCGGAGTTGGATTTCTTTGGATTCCCTTCACAACGAGGGTGGAGATTGCTTCTTGGATTCTTGATAAGGATAATTTTTAGGTCTCTTTTGCTTGTTCTTAATTTTTGAAAGTGGGTTCTCAATTCCCTTTATTGGGTGGAGCCATTGTGTTTATATGATTTAAGGGTGGAGGTGAATCCCCTGGATCCCCTTATGCATGATTGAGGGTAGAGACATAGGACCCTATATTCCCTTATATTGATTGGGTGTGGAGGTGGAAGACCTCTAAAATCCTTGATTGAAGGTTGAGTTGCATTCTCTTGGTGGGTAGAGGTGGTTGACCCTTTAGAGTCCCTATTTCAACTGACAATGGTGGTTTCCTTCCTTGAGTGAACCTCCTCATGCTATGGAGTTTGGCTTGGGGGTGATTGGGTTGCAAAAAAGACCAAATTTCACCCCAATCTATGGTCGGGTCGAAATTTGCAGTCCTTGACTCAATTTTCTAGTTTTAAATTGAGATAAGTATCCCTTTCGTTTGTTTTGTATAGTAAATTTCAGATTATGCTTGTTGTGATTATTTTCATAGTTATGGATTCTATTCTTTTATAATTCTTGTATACAAATGAGTGTGATAGATATTAGGCTTAAGGATTTTTTTGATGACTATGGACACTATTTATAATCTTGATGCCTATGTTACTAGATTTATGTGGTATGATTCAATCATAGTTTGTGTTGTCAGTAAGTAGGATCCATCAGAATCATAAAGAAACAATGTCTAGTTCTAGGTTGTATGGGCATGTATGTGTACCTATGCATACATGGCCACCATATGAACTATATGTGAATACTAGGTGAGTTATGGCTAATCCATGATGTATGCAAATATGGAATCTAATCATTGTTGGGAAGTTTACCATGTATTACAATAGTCTCTTCATATGTGTTGTTCCTTGCATTTCCATTTTTCCATATTATGTGGCTATTTATTGTTCACACAATCTACTACTCATAATTGTTTAGCAAGCACTTTGAGTTTTTAGAAAACACTCAATGAGATTCTTCACTATCCCATCAAGGTCAATTTGTATGCATTTCATATACCTTAGCATTGAGTATTTCACATGGAAATTTTGTACATCCAAAAAATCATCCATTGTAATGACTCTTTACATAACTCAGGCTCAACAATCCTTTCTCTCCATTAGTTTAAGGTTCCCACACAGGATTTGGGCTAACCAACCTCTACTCCTATAGAGATTTCCAATGAGTACATAATGCCTACATTCCAAAATTGGGTACTTTGGTATCTTGTTGCACTGTCTGAGAGAAGGTGGCATTGTTCTCTATTTTCCCTCTAGATAAGGAAAAATAGACATTTCACCTAATCTTGTTGATAATCTGACCTTTCTCAATTCTACTTTTTCCATCCAAGATAGGTGGTTTTGCTTTCTATAGACCTTTCTGAGCGTTATTACACTAGCTTACTCCTTTTTCTTGTGTGACTATATTATTCTATCTCACATGATGTAATATGGGACTCTTTTATTATCTATATCACGTGTGGGGCTTTAAAAATATAATGCCAAATTGATAGAGTAGAACCTAGAGGGAGCAATGGTGATTGGGGCTTACCTTGGTACTTAGCTACTAGATTAGTAAAACTAGAACTTAGTCAAGCTTCCTTCTACTCTAGTAAGTACATGGTCAACTTTTTCCTAAAGTACTGTGGTATTAAGATAGAAGGCAAGCAGAGAAAAATAATATCTCATTGGAAGGATCTAGGGGATTTCGAGGCTAAATCATGGGAAGTGTGAAGAAGTTAGTAAGTATAAAGAGTCTCTTCCCTCCTCAAATAAAGAGATTTTATGATATCTTCAACATATGAATCATCTAAAAACTTATATAAGATGAATATTCAATTAAACATCCCAACATAGATAGAGTGATGCTAGATTTCGGGTAAGAAAATTTGGATTTATGGTTTGAACAAGCTATACTCCATATTGCACCAAAAATACTCACTAGTCCTAGTTCCTAATGCTAGTTGGAGTTCGTATGATTCATAGAATAGAGGGATATATTGTTTGCATAATGTTTGGTCAATTTTTACTTTCATACAAACTAAGGGTATTCAACTTCGTTGGTCGCTTACAAAGCCCTCCTAAAAAAAGCATTTTGAGTGCATAGTTGAATAATGGATACGTTGTGCTTGATGAAGTGAATTAGAGACGCTGAAGCATATTTTTCGGATTTTTCTATTGCTAAATACTATTGGTAGCAAGTATTTATGCAAAGATCTCAATTGTTTCAAGGAGTGATTCACTAGAATGTTGCATTGTTGGGTGATGCCAAAGAAATTAGTAGCATAACTAGGTACTAGTGCATTGATACAATATGAAGGGAGCCTATAGGTTGGTAGGTAATTAAAGTTTCTATCATGTTGACCTCAAAATAGATAAAATGCACCATAGAATCCCATATGAAAGCCCGCGAATATCATCTACTAATTAATGTAACTTTCTTATATAGCTTCATCCAAGATAGAAATATTAGTTGTATAATAAGCATGATCAGTACTGCAACTATACATGATGAGAACTAAAAATTGTTGAGACTATTTCTCATGCCCCAACCAAAATACCATGTAAATTAATTTACTTTAGAAAATACTTGTAGTGGGAAACCTATCTTATTCATGGATTAACCCACTAAATGTTTATCATCCAGAGATTTATATGCATAACCTAATTCATGGTTTCTCAAAGATACATTAAATATTCTTCTTCAAGTATGAATACCCCTTCATATCACTTCCTCTATTTGAATTATATATAAATAGTGGAGGATAACATCACAAACAGGTTGCCATGATCTCTTCATACATCTCTTATCTTATAAGTTATTTATTTTCATACACTGTACTTAGTAATGATATTAGCTTTTCAAGGTTCTACAATATTCAATTGGTACCCTTTCCTATAAAAAGAGTACTCAATTTAACTCTAGAGTATGCTACGGAACTCATTTTGGAGTATTAAGACATTCTGAATTAATTTGTCGATAGAAAATATTTCCAGACCCTCTTTGTATATATGGTTTGATTTTTCTTTTAAATGAACTCTAAAATACATTTTCCCTTTTAAATAATTTTGATTCCATTGTTCTTTTTGAAACATATTTCACCTCGCATTTACATGTTTGTATTCCATTAATTGATATATTTATATTTGTTATTGGAAATTATTTGTGTTTCATAATGTCTTGGATTCCTTTACTAATTCTTTGTTTTGAATCTTGACCATAACCCATGCTCTAGATATTCCTTTGTATCTTATTCAATGTAGTTGTGGAATATCTGCCTTTGTAACCCAAATAGATTGTTGTATAATATTTGTCACTATAACCTATACAAGGTAGTAGTGGAATATAAGGTAGTAATGGAATATGGAGCTAAACGATTTTGTAATTCTCCATATAAACTCAAGAAATTACTAAGCTTACATGGTTTTTTCCATAAGAGCATATGATAATTCCTAGTAAGATAAATAATTTTCTTTAACACTTGTACCTTTCTTTATTCCTATTACAACCATACTAATACTTTTCCTATGCAATAATATCAACACATTGTTGCGACATTGTTATAAAGAAGGAATTCATTCTTATTTTTCCATTATTTATCCTAACAAAGAGAACCTATTCTACGTTTCATTTTCCATAAAACAATATATAAGCTTATATTTATTTTACTATCAAAACCACCACACACATCCGTGGTTTATTTATTTTTAACAACTACATGCAATCATAAAAATACTTAGCCTTTGTACTAATATTTATTTGTTTCTAATACAACACCTATATTCCAAATTGTAGTTAGTAGAAACTTATTTTCAAAATGGCCATTCTAATTAAAAAACCAACTACATTAATTTTTTATTTATCTGTATTATTGGGAATATAATAGGAAAAAGATTGTTCGTAAGTTGTGACCATAACAACTCCCGTTGAGCCTCAAGCTTTTCTAATTTCTTAAATGTTTTGACTGGGTGGTATTCAATTATTTCCTTCACAAATATAATTCTAATACCATCGTGTTTTTAAGCTCTACCTCATTTTTTCAATTCCTATCATTTTTTTAAATATGAAAATATTTCATTTTTCCTTTTTAACATATATTTCTCTCTAGCCATGCTTACCCTTATCTTCTCACTTAGTATAATATCTTTCTCCAATCATATTATCTCTGGGTGGCCATTATTCTCCTTAGAATCTTGTGAAATTTTAGAAAGTTACAACTATGACAATTGCCATTTTCTTCATTTTTGTCCACTACTTGGGAATCAACCACTTTAATAGTTTCGAGATAGCAAAGAAACCTATAATACTCATGTTGTTTCACATTATATTTGTAGGGGAAGATTTGGAAGCCTAGCCCAAAATTGAGCATAAAAAATTGAAGCTATAAGAGGATCGAAGGGGGACCATAGCTACATAAAAAGCCCCGTGGTACCCTAGAACCAAGAGCCATTATTGGAAATATCATTAATGTCTTCTAACTCCTCGAAAATCACCACAAACAACCATGAGCTGAAGGATAGATATCAAGTTCATTAGAGAGAAGGGGTTTCTCATTCCTTGTGATCCACTGATCGAAGTAAACTAAGCAAGGACAAAGGCCATTTAATCTACAAACTAATTTTTTTTTAAATCACAATGCATTACTAATAGCTTGACCCCCAAAAAGAATTGTGGTTGTAGAGGCTTCATGTACCACATGAATGGGAGGAAGAGAACTAGATCCATAGTTTACCACATCTCTAAAAGAGATAATACCTTTACCAGAAGCAAAGAGCGATTTGAGATCATGTGCTTCCATGGGAGCCTAAGGAGAGGACAAGGCTAGAGAAGGAAATCCAAGCACAAAATCAGAAGTAAATGGAAGAATTGATCTTGCAAAAAGAAGGGGTGCCACCAATGGTGAGGGAGGTTGACCTGGTGGGGGGCGGGAATGAAAGCGACCAGCTAGGGTTGAACCCTAGTTGTCGTTGTGGAGAAAGACCATAGATATTTATCCATCTTTGCCCCACTTTAATTTTATATAATATAATGAAACAAAATTTTCTCCACACAGACACACATAGTTTTAATTTGACATCTGATGTGCTATGATTATAAATGAGGTTAATTTATTGACGACTTTTTTCTTTTTAATTCTTATTGATTGTATCAAGAAGCCTTCTAGACTTATCTTTAATACTTTCATGTTAGTTAGATTTCCCTACAAAAATTTAGTATTATTGTAAATTTTATAGTTTTGTTGTAATATGTATATTCTAGTTAAATAAAACATAGTAAAAAAAATATTTCCCACTTTCCTACATATACACACACATATATAATTATATTTATAATTCTACATTTCATGTATAATGACATGAATTTTTATTTAGCAAACCAACATTGGATGAACAACTATTTATATATTAGTAAAATGTTATCATCACAATTATGTGACGCTCAATAAAACTTGGATGCTCATAAAATAGTTTAATTCTCCAAAAAATGACCCATCAACCAATTCTAATAAAATTTGAGTTTGGATGCTCCCTAAGATAATTTAATTCCAAAAATTCATTCTCACCCTCAATTCATCCCAATGAGATTTCGACTTATGACCCGATGAAGAGCCCTAATCAACCTGCATCTCATGCTTATATGGATATGTATATTGTTGTAAAAACATATCATAATTTTATAAATGTGATTGTACATTTTGGAATAAAAATATTTAGAATAGAGCGAAATATAATATACTGAGGTTATCTATAAGTCCACGACGAAAGATATTTTATTTCAAAACTTGTACATATTAATATATTCTTTCGTAACTACCATTCTTAAAAAAAAAGCAAATTTAAGTAATTACTTTTCGTTTTGGGAAGTCAATGTAGCTTTCGGATCAGAAGTATAAGGAGGAATCTAAATTATTTCGATATATTAAATTATTTTTATACTTGGGTAAGGTTGCTTGGAAGATACTTTAATCTCAATAGATGCCGAGCGATTTCGTGATTGACTTATATTCTGATTTATATGTGGATGGTAGGCTCAACATCGAATCAAAGGCCGGTGGGGACAAACAAACCTCGTCGTGCAAGGCCGTAGTGCACGTTGGGTTTGAGCTATTGGTTTTCGATTTGTACATCCTGATTTAATTATCTACAGAGAAGGTTCAATCCAGAGTACCTACGAAGATTCGGGGAGCGTTTGGACGGTTACCCACGTTCGAACATGGATGGAAGTTTTGTCTCCGCTCAGTTGGTGGTGTCCACCAACATTCTCGATCTCCAAGAATTCTAATAGTGTTATAACTGCACCTGCATACCTTGAGAACTTCAGTGCATTTCATTCGAATTGGGACAGCAGATTGACTGAACGATGCACATAACCATGAGAAGGGCCTCTTTAAATATTGTCATCTGCATGAGTCTGCTTTACTTGCTCCTGCTTCCTTTTGTTGTGGATGCATCATGGCCACCGGCAGAACCGCACCCTCCACCACCACGCAAGGTTTTCAGTTTCAACAAAACAACTGCATACGAAAGCAGTTTAGCCCAACAGTTTTTGGTTCCACAGAACCAGGCAAGGGCTGAGCTCGGAGAGGCCCCACTGGTATGGGATGAGAATGTTGCTTCTTATGCACGGTGGTGGGCAGAGCAGAGGCGCAGTGACTGTGAACTGAGGGATTCGTATGGTCCGTACGGGGAGAACATATTCTGGGGAAGTGGAAAGAATTGGCAGCCCTACGATGCAGTTTTTGCCTGGGTGAGCGAGAAAAAGTACTACGATTATACAACTAATTCGTGCATCGGAGATGAGATGTGTGGCCACTACACGCAGATAGTGTGGAAGAACTCCAGAAGCCTCGGCTGTGCAAGGGTTGTTTGCTACAACGGTCAGATTTTCATGACGTGCAATTACTTTCCACCGGGAAACTATATCGGAGAGAAACCTTATTAAACCTGTCTGGGCCTCATGCTCATTCTGAGTAATAATTTAGGGAGCCATAGTAGTCTGTGTAACCTTGACGCAGTTCTGTGCGAAGGTACCAATAATTATCGACAGGCCAATAAGTCTACCTTCAGGTCATAAGCGGCCTGAAGGAAAGGAGACAATCTGAATTTCTTGAAAACTACGTATTAGAAATTTTACAACGTGTGTGCATTTTTAGATATTTCCACCATTTGTTTTGATGAATATTCTGAATAATTTTTTTTGATATGGGTCAATGATTTTTGTGATTTTCTGTATTTCTTAAACATACATTTCAATTAAGTTTTGTCAAATGAATTGGAGGGTTCTTGTCACATCCCCATGGAGACTTGGATGGCTCACGCACCGTGAATCCACGGTTTTTGTCTCTTTTTTGTTTCGCATGTTTGTTTAAGAGGGCCCTACTTAAACTTCGACTATGCCTTTGCTTTCTTTAGTTAATTGTGTGCTGAGTATATGTTATTTCACGTACAATGCAATAATCTCTAATTATGCAGTACAACTTCATATGCAATTTTTGTTTTTTCATGGAAATATTAAATAAATTTTATATTTTTTTATTATCATGATATTAATAATGATGGTCTATATCTGAAGGAATTTTGATTTCCAAATAAATGCTTTGACATAATTTCATGACTGGATTTGAAGTGAATATTCCTTATTCAATACATCATCCAAGGGATCATATATGAAAAGTATTCAAACGTTTTGAGTTTCAAATTGAAGAAAACAACATATTTAATTTAAAATATCAATTATATTATCACCTATCATATTGGAATCAAATGGTTTGCTTTGGTTGATTCACGCCATCCATACCACTTGATTCCTACATGTTTAGAAAAGAGACCGCTAAAAAATCATTGAAAAGAATCGTGAAGTTTAACACATGGCTTTAACCAACCTCCACCTCACGTTGGACTGAGCGAGCACTCTTAACAGAGAAAGAACAATATCTGGGGCTATATCTGGGAGCCCTAGTTTGTTTCTATATATTCTTGCTACCACAAGATTTCTGGTTTGTCAAGATCTCATAAATCACTAAAAGGAGGAGGAGACATGTAGCTAAAAGGAGGAGACATGTAGGATATGCCTGGATATGCATTCACATGAACTTCTCGCAGGCACTTCTAATCTAGAGACATCGGTTAGATTAAGAGTATGTGTGTTTCAAATGAAGACGATGTCATGAATATGGTCACTTGTTCGAAAACTCCTTCCTCACTATCGTTGAGGAACAAGAAGAAGGATAAAAAAAGACGAAGATGGTTTCGAGAAAGTAGGAGAAAGGAAAGGAAAGTGATCTAAACCCTGACCCTTTGGTTCTAAGAAAATCAAACTAGAAATGAAATAAATTGTATATTAAACCAGCGTAGATCTAGCTAACTCCTTTAGATCTATCATGTGTCGAGAGGGATCAAATCTGTTGAGGTGCAAACCTTCTTTTTGGAGCATGGAATTTGAGGAAAGGTTCTCACCTCGAGGGATTTGATCCCTCTTGGTGCATGATAGATCCAAAGTTAAATGGATCTAGGCTGGTTCAGTTCTGGGTGACAATGACACATTTTTAGATTACCATTAGTATGTATATGTTTGAGATAATCTTCATACTTTGAAATTTACATTATGTTTTCTTTGCTTGACAGTATCATTCTCATCTTTAATTTTTGTTTTTGTTTCTTACCTTGAATGGTTTGTACATCTACATTTGGATGCTTTGAGTGGTTTATGTGTTTATGTGTTTGGATTTGGACGGTAATGTTTATGACTGTTACAATTGTTGTGTTATATTTCTATATGTGTATGTAATTGTCTGTTAGTAATTAGTCGGTGATGAAGGAAGGGGACAATCTTGTCGATAGTTTGCAACAATACTGCACATATATTTCATTTATTTTTAGGTATCACAATTTTTTGATAATTAATAGTTTTTTATAGTTTCCGTCGACGTATTACTAAATATATTATGAAGAGTAGTTTTAATAATTTACTGCATCAATATTACTCTTGAAATCATTTGTTTCATTGCTAATGTTGGAAATAATCTATTTCCTTCGAAACATTTTGATGGGTTTTATTATCTATAGTTTGTTTTGCAAAATTCAAGAAATAATGTAATTTTGATCTTTTTTAATGAGTGATCATATTTACAAAATATTAAATTATTTGTTAGCCTTTCCATATTTTCATATCGATTATATGAAAATGATAGTTGAGATTGTAAACCATTCAATTCTTTAACTCGAACTATTGTAGTAAACATCATACATTGTCTCTCTTGCTCTCCAATATTAATAAGTTGAATTACTATAGCACAAAAATCAATGCAAATTGTGAATCATTTTTTTGTTCTTACATTGAAACCAATGCACATTACTAATCCAATCACTTTAAGTTAATGTACCATCATACATTGAGTTACAACAAATCATAAATAATCATCTAGGCTACAATCAATTCATCTAACCCATGCAATAAAATAATATTAGAAACCATCTGCACTGAAACCAATGAATCTAACGCAAGCAAAAAATAAGATTATAAATTAACATATACACTAAAATCAATGCATCTAATGCAAGCAATCAAATAGGATTAGAAATCAACATCTACATTGAAATCAATGCATCTAATGCAAAAAATCAAATATGATTAGAAAACAACATCTACATTAAAATCAATACATCCAGTGCAAGCAGTCAAATAGGATTAGAAATCATCATCTACACTGAGATCCATGCATCTAGTGTAAGCAATCAATTAGGATTAGAAATCACAATCGACACTGAAATCAATACATCTAGTGGAAGCAATCAAATAGAATTAGAAATCACCATCGAAATCAATGGATATAGTGTAAGAAATCAAATAGAATTAGAAATCAACATCTGCACTGAAATCGATGTATTTAGTGCAAGAAATCAAATAGAATTAGAAAGCATCTACAATGAAATCAATGCATATAGTGCAAGCGATCAAATAGAATTAGAAATCAACATCTACACCAAAATCAATGCAACTAGTGCAAGCAATCAAATATCATTAGAAATAAATATCTACATTGAAATTAATGCATCTAGTCCAAACAATAAAATAGGATTAGAAATTACCATCTACCATGAGTTCAAGGTGTTTAGTGCAATAACTCTTCTTCCCTCTTTCCCCCTCCATCTTTCCTTCTTTGTCTCTCTATCTCACCTCCAAACATACACACACACTCTCTCTACATATCTTGCTTTTCACTCCCCCTCTCTCTCGCTCAAATTTTCTCTTTGTATGTATTTTTTCTTCCCTCCCTCTCTCCCCTTGCAAATCCATCTCTCTCTCTCTCTCCCTCTCCCTCTCTCCTTGTCATTATCTCCCTCCCTCACTTCTTATCTCTCTCCCCCTCTCTCCCCCATCCATTTTTCTATCTCCCTCTTTCTCTCTTACCCTTCTCTTCCTCTCCCATTCCTTTCCTTCTCTCTCTCTTCATTCCTCCCCTCACATGTCCTTTAGCTTATCTCCTTCAATGCAATAAATCAAATAGGATTAGAAAACACCATCTACACTGAAATTAATGAATTTAGTGCAAGAATTCTTCTTCCCTCTCTCCTCCCTCCATCTATATCTATATCTCCCTCCATCTCTCCTTCCTTTTCTCTCTAACTCACCTACCCCTTCCCTAAAAACACATGTTTTCTTCCTCCATATATATCTATCTCTCCCTCTTTCTATCTCTCTCCTCCCCTCTCTCCTCATCTCTCGCAAGTCTTCTATCATCCTTACTCTCTCTCCCTTTCTCTCCCTTCCTCTCACTCCCTCTATCTCTCCACCTCTATCAGTTTGTCTTTATTCTTCCCTCCATATATATCTAGAGTTAATATATATCATGAGATATTATGATATATATATAATATAACAAATTTTAATATTGTATTAATCCTAATTTATTAATATTATAATATTAATATTAATATTAGATTTAATGATATTTTTTACATAGCATGATAACAAAATTTTCAAATATTACAACTTTGACTTGGAAATATTTATGTCTTTACAAATTTTATATATCCATAGGATATGGTTTACCTTAATTCATTTTAAAAATATTTAATTAAAAGAAATATTAAAAGATTTAGGAGCAAGGTTTTCGATTCTTTGTGTTGAAATAACCTTTTTATTTTATTTTATGAAATGATATTGACTTTAGTAAATAGTAAAGATGTTTAAAATTTTACCAAATTTGGAATTTTAATGTGGTAAAATTTTTGTTGAAGGTAAATTTATGATCCATTCAAATTCAAAGTATATGAAAAAATATTACTATACAATTATCTTATGTGTTTAATAGTTATTTTATCATATACGTTGAATTTTAATAACTATATAAAAATTTAAATATATTGTTTTTATTTTCAGATTTTTATTTATTTATTCTGGCCAACATGAGAAAATTTTTGAATTTGATGATAGACCGACATGCTTACACATCATACTGGGCTGTAGAATGTGCCTCTTAGTGCAATTATTATCTCAATCAATAATGTACATTGTGTACATATTAATACATACAAAAAACAATTAAATTAGTTTTTGGGCCTTCTTGGACTCCAATAACTAGTCAAACTGACCAAAGCTTAACCTCGAGGATTGGTTGTCTATGATTCCCCCCTTAATCCAAGGGGATGTACCAAATTCCAAGAATGAGAGTTCAAAATGCAAAAAAGGCATATCAACCAAGAGTTGTATGTCTCTCGAGAAATGGTTTTTAAGAATGAACACAACCCAATATGGGAGACATCAAGGTCTCAACCAACACCAACTCTAGAACCTTCATAACAATTCTTAGAACAATTAAAAAATGTGGTTTTAATTTGACCAAAAAATTTGGAACTATTACTGCAGTTTCTTCTTGAACTATCACAACAGTTCCTCAAACAATTCCAAATATGGAAGGGCTCGTTCACAAACAACTCAATCAACTCAACTCTAGCTCAGGCTCGCTAGACATCTCGAACTCGCATCTGTAGCAGACTATCAACAATTCCCCCCTTGTTGAATATAGGGTGACAAGTATTCTTTATTATTGCAAGGCTGGTCATCACTCTCGAACATATTCTGTAGTATGACCTGTACATCTTCTTGGTTGTTTTTATCCAATCCCAAGAAGCAATCCATCTAAAATTTATCTGTTCTTTTATAGTAGTATTCTTTTTGGAACGTGTATTTGGATGGTGACTACACTTTCTGCAATCCTGACATGGGTGAAGATCAAAACATTGATCCATGTCCAACTCTTTAACATTGTTGGCATCGATCAACTTGTTCTCGAACAACACCATCAAGAAATCCAACACTTTGGAACTGTATAGGTTTAAAAATATCTGGAATATGAAAATATACATCTAGAATATCCTTGTTATAACCCAAACAAGTTCTATGTTAATTATGTTTAATTTCTTCCCATGGTCTCATAAAAGGTTTCATATAAGAATTTCTATCTGCATCAAAATTTTCCCCTGAAATCACTTCATTTTTCTAATCATTCTTTGGTTGATGATCAGGCTCAAACAAACTATTGTTATGAACAATAATAGGTTCATAATTCTTCTTTTGTAATTCATGTAGCTCATCTCAGTGAAAATAGGACTCTAGCTCCCAGAATTCAATTTGTCTTTTAGCATTTTGCAAACATGATTAGATGTCAAAGAGCATGTTTTTTCTGACTTGGACAAAGTTGTGAATAGTAGATGAGATGAAATTGTTTAAATGATTATAAAAAACCATTGATTTTGGCCATTTTCTCCAGCAATCAACTTTGAAAAAAGGGGTATCGGCTACCACCAAAAATGCACTCAATAAAAATAATTTTACGATGATTTAATCGGGCATCGGGTACAATTGATCATGCACCCATCTACAACATTGATGATAGTCTTTTAATTAAACTTTGAAACCATAACTTTAACTTCGATTTTTCAAATCAAACTTTGACTTTTCAAATTTAACAAATTTTGTGATAAAAAACACAAAAAATTCTTCTAAAGTTATCTTGTCAAGGATTTGAACTTGTGACCTTCAATATACCAAATAACTATATAAAATTTTCCAACCACAATACCTTCTCATAACATGCTCTGCCCCTCGATCCATGCAAACAACCTTTCTAAATTAGATAAAATTATGACAATTGCCAATGGTATCTAATGAAATTCTGTGATTGCCAACAATATCTAATGACCACTAAGATACTCGCAACATGCACCTATTTTGAACATTTATGGGCTAAGATGTTATTTGGAACAACAGAAAAGCATAAATACAATAGAACTAGGAGCTACGGTTTGCAAAGCTTCTCATGCACCATCAAAACATAGTACTTCAACACATTAATTGATCCTCTCTTACTTAAATTGAAGAAAAAAAGTGTGTTCTTCCAATTCCAATTTCTTCAAATCACATTAAGGAAAAAAAAATGTAAATGGGCAAAGGAGGACGACATATGGACATTTGTCCCTGAATTCTATAGAAACACCAAGTCCAAAAGAGAGTAGAGAGTTCTCATTCTTTCTTCGATAATTTTCAATATATTACAATAGGGGCCTTATCAGTAAAATCCTTCAGCCGACTCACAATCATTTCTTTTGGATTCTCTACAACTCCAACTCCATGAAATTTTGTGAATTCATGGGTTTTCATTTGTTTTGGTCAAATACTCGTGCCCTTCCTTTTTAACCTTGATTCAATGATGTGTGGCTCCCTCCCAACAACACAAAGTGGGAGCTAGTCTTGAGGTACTCACCTAGAAAATGTCCTCAAAGAAAATATATCAATATGATTGTCATTAACAACAGACTGAACAAGTAAGTCTCAAAATATCATCAGTATAATCTGTGTCTATCTTCTGAAATACAAAACAAACATTCTTACTACCGGTTGCTTCTACAGTCATCCATGTAGATTCCAACTTTGCATCTCACCTTGAAACACTTCAATCCTCAATATGAACTCAGTATTAATGTCTTTCTTGAGAGCTAAGAGGGTTTTATTGCTTATGGTGTAGAAAATTTCTAGAACACTATCTAAATTCATGAAATTTTTTCAATAAGTCTATGACTGCAACCTCAAGCATTCTAAATACTAAAACTTAAATCACACAAAATCTTGTCAGCGTAGCATAATGGATCTCAATTTTGCAATAAATTTACCACAACATAACACTGTATGTCCGAATCGGTCATTTTTCACTTTCTATATATAAAAACATATCATCTCTACAAAAAAAAATCGTTTGTAAAACACACACAAACTATTGTTCTTCGCCATCGAACTATATTAAACTACACTTCAAATATGTGAGAAATGACATAGGGTGAAGATACGTCAAGCTGCAAATCAAGGGTAGGAGTCTCATAGAATAAATTCATATAATTTCGCTACGAGGGGAGGCCCACTGTAGATCAAATCCCAGTGGAAATTCACACAAAACCCCAACAAAATAGTAGTGTCTAAACTACAAACCAACTACCACACTTTTGCTCCATTATTATCTTCTACATCTAAATATAAACTAGCACTTTTATATATATTTGTCTTCATTTACTTCATCTGCAGCCACATGTCAATGACCCCACTGTGGGTTCTCCACAAAAATCATTATAAATATGCTATGAAAAATCATTAACTCTAAACTGGGCGTTTCATGATCTACTACACACCTTTAATACACAACATCTATTATACGATCTTAATGGTAGTTATGGAGAACTAATCACAATTTTTTTATTTTTCCCAGATTTCCCCTTACACCAACCATGGCATGCCAAAACAATGACCACAAAAGCGGGCCACAAAAGGTTGTGGCTCAACTTGATACCACTATAAGAAAATCAAACTGGAAACCAAATAAACTATTTATTAAATGACTGTATCAATAAATGATGTACAATGTGTCCATATCAATACATACATGAAACATTTAAATTAGTTTTTGGGTCTTCTTGGACTCCAATAAATACTCAAACTGACCCAAGCTTAATCCTAAGGATTAGTTGTCTAACATTGGTACCTCAGCCTAGTTCTATATCACAAGCTTCGAACCATCTTCAAGCGATGGTGACAGACGTCCAACAAATAGAAAAACCTAGAAATGCTCAAAAACTGTTGGAGTAAAACTCGTTTGCATCCCTTGGAAATATGGAGACTTACGAATCGTTCGATCCAAAGGACAAACAAATGGTTATTCAAATAAAGGAGGCAACACAACCAATGTCATGTGGAGAAAATACCAATCCTAAATGGAAAACTCTGGAGGATATGGAATAATATTGAATTTTTAAAGAGGTGTCAGTGCACACAAGAAAACTCCTAGAAGTAGAATAGAAGTAATATTGTCTCAATCTTGATGAAAAAATAATGCTTGAATTCTTTAGGGTCTGGGTAAAGGAGGATATAAAGGACATGCCGTCCAACCAATTGGACCACTTATGGAACCTATTCAACCAATGGTGATTTAGATTATCCCTGTGGGACGGGGATCCAAACCACACCCTCACTGGTAAGGAACGTGGCCAGTAGAGTTCCTCACAATCTGCACTAGCACTAGTGGAACGAGGGAGGCACGACCACAAAACGTCTAAGTAGTTCCTCCTAAATTCAAGGAAAATGAGTTAACTCATAAATTAGTTCCCTCACACATCATTAGTTAACTGATGAAGATCACCTCCTAGAACATTAGGGCCTAAATAACCCAGGTAAGCTCTGATACATAAAAGTGCAAATAACTAAAGAAAACCCGAAGATTGTCTTATTGCAAAAAATTAAACTATCGAGCGACAAGCTCGATAAAGTCTTAGCTAAGTATTGGAAAAATTGTCTCACTATCGCAATTGATGCCCATGGCACAACTGAAGGTTTGGATATCGTCTGGGATCCTACATGGGTGTATTTCCAGAACTGGTAAGAATCAATGAATAATCTAGCAGGTCGATTTAGATGTATAGGCTCGGATGTATGGATTAACCTCACAGTAGTATACGGTCCTCATATACTACTACAAAAATAAGGCTTTCTAAGGAAGCTTTCCAGAATCAAAGATTCATTAGATAAATCAAGTTGGACAGTTGGTGGAGATTTTAATACAATACATGATCTAAAAAAGAAGAGTGGAGTGGTTCACAGACTAGATCCAATGTATACCTTGTTCAACAACATAATTTGGGATCTGCACTAGAGGATCTCAAGACACTCAATGAGATTCACTCTTGGAAAAATCGTAGGGGTGGGAAACACCAAATCACAACAAGAATGGATCATTTTCTAGTAACATAGGACATCCTCATTTTCAATGATTTCTTAGAAGGCATGGTTCTACATGTTATATCATTGGCCCATCAGGCTAGAAATTTGTTTGAAAGCAGCGCCCAAAAACCACCCATTCATATTTGAACGTTTTTGGTTGAAAAGTATGGGGTTTGTGAGAAATTCGGAACAATGGTTGAGAGAAATAAAAGTTGATGGTAATAGTAGGATGCAAAGATTTCACAAGAAACCTAAAGAATTAAAACTAAAAATCAAGTTGTACGAAAAAGAGGAACTTGGTGATATTATATAAGAAAAGAAGAAACTATAGGCCAAAATGGAGCAATCACATAATCAAATCATCAAAGAAGGAAGATCAAAGGATATAGCCATATAAGGAGGATAAAAGGATATAGGCATAGAAGAAGGAGAATTTATTCATGAGCTTGAAAAAATATATAAACACGAAGAGACACTATGGCGTCAAGAGTCCCACATCTAGTGGTTGAAAGAAGGGGAAATAAATACTACATTCTTTCACTAATCCATGCTTAATCATTCACGCCACAGCTACATTATCTCCTTATGTGCTAGCTTAGGAGAGAGGATATTAGATCATAAAGGTATGGAGGATGGAATGCTCTCATATTTCTCGACTATCATGATGGAAGGGAACCAAGAATGAGCAAAAGCCATGAATCAAATCATTGCAATAATTCCAAGGATAACAATAGAAGAGAAAAATGCAGCCTTAATGTGAATGGTCTCAATGAAGGAAATATAATCCATAATTAAATAAATTCCAAACAATAAAACTCTAGGGAAATATGAGTATGTGACAAAATTTTGTAAATCTTGTTGGTTATTAATGGGCCAAACATTGTGGCTCTAGTGGAGGAAGCTCATAGGATACAACAAATTTCATCCAAGCTTAATGTAACATTCCTGGCCCTCAATCTCAAATCTCATGAAGAAGGCAATTCATGTGGATATTGGTCAAAGAAATTATGCAATGTGTTATACAAGACCATCTCTTCTATCACAGTGCACAAACTAAAATCACTATTAAACATTAAAATCAACCCTGGGAAAATGGGATTCGTTGAAGGACAAGAGATCCTTGATGGCATACTCTCAATTCACAAAATACTTAACTCCTTGGAGCTCATTAGAAAGCAAGGATGCTAATGAAGCTGGAACTATCCAAATAATATGACCACTCAAAATAGGGGAATCCTAAGGACAACCCTCTTTTTGGTGAAAATTAATCAAAGGCAGTGCCCATATTTCATTGACAATAGAAAGAAACTAGAGAAAGAATAGGAACGGTATTGGATATTACTTGAATAAAGAAAATGAGGCGAGACAAAATTGAAGAGATTGAAATTTGTAACAATGAAGAGAGAAGATATGGGCCAAGAAAAAGACCTGAGAAAACCTAGGATCTGAATAGAGAATTTCAACGTCAGTCAATAAGGAATGGGACCTGGAATTGATAGTTATTTAGAGATTGTCCCAATGTTATACCAGATAAAATGCGTAGGGCATCCATTAGATGGATTAAAATTGAGTTGAAGTATGAAATATAGATTGGCTTGTTTGTCCTGTATGCCCATGCTATGTGGGAGATTCTTGTGATTTGAGGAAAAGATGATATGATTTATGTCTCACATCGCTGATCATTAATATATAGAGTCGTATTTTCTTTTTTAATTTGCATTCTAGTTGGGTTTTGCATCAACTACAAATTGGGCTCATTAACATATCCCAACAAACGATTGACTTTGAAATGGCATGACAGGAATTGTGGTTTCTTAGTTCGAGCTTCACCTTGGTCTAGCAATGAGATCATGGAAAATTTTAGGGGCTAATATTCACCCGTGGGCTAATGTTATATACTTTTTCTAAAAAAAATATTCGTTAATTTCCATTTTTTTGTAAAAATGATTCACCCAAATTTTATAGAATGAAATTATTTTACCCTAAAAATCGCCAAAAAATATATATAGACTATATATAATATTATAAATTTGAATATTTTTACAAAAATATCTCCAAACATTTTATAGATTTCATATTATGGACCAGCGGGATTCGGTAAGGTTTCTAAACTTTAAGATAAATTTTCATGCTTAAAATTTTCCCCGAATGAGATACCATTATACTTGAATTCTTCCATGCCCTATATGCAATCCAGCTCTCTTTCGAATATTTCTAAACCATTAAAGAAGTCCAATACATGTGAGACAACTCAAACCATACACAATCCAGCTCTCTTTTGAATATTTCTAGATCATTAAAGAAGTCCAATACACGCAAGACACCTCAAACCTAGAATTAGAGTAAATACTACTGGCCACATTTGTTGACTATAGAACTGTCAATTCATAGATTTCAAAGCTAGTACTTGTTGTCAATAGTTGTCAGCAAGAATGGTGGTAGTAATTTTGGCCCAGTGAACCAGTAGACTGTGCATGCCGAGCAAAGAAAATCAGATTATAGTAGCACAAACAATCAGAGACATGACTACGACTCACAAACTATGAAGCACATTTATCTCTCTCTACGGTGCAGAGTTCATCTTCATGTTTGAAGGAGACGCTTTGCATTTAAGACACCACTGGGTGGATGTTAGTATTTCATCATTTTTAGAAAATAACAGGCCTTTGAGCACCAAAAATAAGTAGCCTTATATAGGTCTATAGTTAGATTTTGGTAGGGAAATTATCTATTGTGAGCATATACAAGCTCTACTCATTTAATACCTAATGGTAGTCTTTTTATTTGTTGTTGGCTTTTGAGTTACAAAGACACGTGCCAATTTTGGTTACAAAGACAAGCATGAATTTAGGTGTCAGATCTTCCGTTCAACAAATGTCATGAAGCCTTCAAATTGCTCGATGGCCAAAAATGGCCGGAATTTCGGCAAAATAAATTCAAAAAATCTTGCAGTAACAATGTTTGAATCATATTTTTATGGGTTTTTAATAATAAATATATTTTTTCCTGTAATAATAATTTAAGCATTATTAATATATTTTGTAGTAAAAAGTTATAATATATATCAAGTTTCAACTATATGATTTAAGGAAAATATTATTAAAAATATATTTGAATCTATCAGAGGATTTGAAGGGAAACTAATTTTTCCAAACCCTTTCTTTTATTGAATGTGACATCCCAGGGTGATTTAATTTTTGGACATTTTTACGATTACGGATAAGTAAACTAGTGATAATTAGTTATTGTGTTATTCTTAATAATAATTAGTAATTAAGTTGTTTATGGAAATTTACACTGTGGCTCTTTATGAAAGATCAAAGGAATTACTGATGAACCTTAGTAACTCTCATTTCACAAGACAATTATCAGTTGAAGGCAGTTATTCCCTCGTCTCCTCTTCTTCCAAGAAAAGGAAGGAGAGGAGAAGGGGAATGGTGTTGGAAAAAGAGGAATGGAATCTTAGAGCTGAATAGGAGTTCAATGGGAAAACCCCCTAAGATTAGCTTCCTTACTAGAAGGAAGTGTTTGTAGGCTAGACTTGGGGTCATCGAGCCAAAACATATTAAAATTGGTAACCAGGGAAAAAATTCATGTGGGTCATCTTATTTATGGCTGATAATATTTTTATTAGATTCCTCTCGTTGAGAGGTGTAGGATTGATATAAAGATCATCCGATTCCGATAAGTATTCATGGAGATATGAATTTATTTTGATTATGGAATTATTATCAAGTCGACCTACAACTCATGTAGGCTTAGAAGCCCAACAATCGCATCTATTCAAACACCAACATTGTGTATAAATATAATAGGAATTTTCCTCATTTGGAATCACTCATCTCATCACATCTCTCTCTCTCTACTGTGCAGAAATGAGTCTCTTCTCTACTGTGGATAAAAGGGTCTCTCTCTCACACATGTGAAGCTGGAAGTTGTTGAACCTGAAGTTGTAACTGCAGAAGTAAATATTGACCTACGTGCACTAGAGGATATCTTCTTTGGAACTGCACTATAGGTCCATCTGGATCTCCTCTGAAAGCTGTAGATTTTGGTGGTGGAATGAAGTCAATCCGATGAAGGGTTTACAAGATATCGACTACCCTAGTTTGAAGCCAGAAACTACTGAAACTGAAGTTGTAACTGCAGAAGTAAAGATTGACCTACGTGGACTAGAAGATCTACTCTTTGGAACTATACTGTAAGTCCATCTGGATCTCCTCTGAAAGCCACAAATTTTGGTGGTTGAATGAAGTCAATCGGTGGTTGAATGAAGTCAATCCGACAAACGGTTTGCAAGATATCGACTGCCCTAGTTTGAAGCCAGAAACTGCTAAAACTGAAGCTGTAACTACAGAAGTAAAGATTGACCTGCGTGAACTAGAAGATATCCTTTTTGGAACTGCACTATAGTTCCATCTGGATCTCCTCTGAAAGCCGCAACGTTTTGTGGTGGAATGAAGTCAATCCGGCGAACGGTTTGTGAGATATCATCTGCCCTAGTTTGATAATGAAGCCGTTAATGATGATGTTGTTGATCTATGGTTTGCTACTGCTGATATGAATCAGATATTTTTTACTATTTCTCTCTGACAAATTATTGAAGATAAAAGAAGATTTGATCAAATGGTTTCCCCACACATTGTGGGGTTTGTCCCTAGCTAGCCGCCACATCTTGTGTCTCTTGTCTTGGCTTGTTTTATGTCGATCGTTTAATGTTCTATCTGTACTTTACTTTATGTACATGTGATTGCTAATCTATGGAATATAATAAGAAAAAGAAGTAAATTGTTATAAGCATAGAACATAACATAACTTAACATGGTATCAGAGCTGAGGTGAAGACAAAGCCCAAGCAAGAGCAAGAGCAATCACAAAAGAGAAGATTGGCAAAGCTATCCTAAAAGAACGATGGGGTCCTCAACACTGTTTCCTACTAGAGACAAGCTTCGTGAGAAAGCTGACTATCATGGATGGAATATGTCTATCGATCTAACCTTGGAGGATCAAGGAGTGTTGGGTCACGTGAGAGGCAATATTGTTGAGCCTCCATCAAATGCACCTCCTGCTGCCAGGAACAAATGGAAGAATGGAGAAATTAAAGTGAAGAAGATAATCCAAGACTCTATCAACAAGTGCTTGGTGGCCTACATCTCTGATCTAGACACCTCCAAGGAAATATACTATAGACTGGACTACTCTTTTGAACAATAATGTCATTCCTAGTTTCGAGGAATTAATGGCTATATGAATTCAAGAAGAAACAAGGGTAGAAGAGCAAGAAATGCCCTTTCCTAAAGGTCCTCCTGCTGTTTTGTCTTCTCATGCTAAGGAAAGAAATAATTCCGGAACTAAATAAAATGTAAGGACTGGACCTAAGGGTGGAAGAAAAGGACGATGTTACATCTGTGATAAAGTAGGTCACTATGCAAGGGAGTGCCCTAATAGAAAGGTCTCACACCAAGACAATGATCAAATCCCTCTCATGGTAATCGAAGGGATGGAAAATTCAATAGCAAAGGTAAGAGGAGAGCTAGGAATTGAGGAAGAGGACAACCATTCAAGAAGGCTAGAAAGTCCAGGATGTATTAAATGCACCTAACCTCAGAAAGAACCTAGTGTCCATTACGGCAATGGAAGACAAAGGCTACAAGGTAACCTTCAGCAATGGCAAGGTACGTATATGGAAAAATAATGTTAAAGATTCCTTTACTTTTGGGTTTAGTGTTGATTCATTATATCAGGTCGATGGAAGTCCGCTAGGTGTCATGTCTTATGACACATCTCTTCTATCTGAGTGTTGGCATCAGAGGTTTGCCCTCGCTCATTATAAAGCTATACTCAGTGTGAAACAAATGGTGACAGGGGTGCCTGAATTCCAAGTAGAGAAAGAAGGTGTATGTCCAAGATGTGCCAAAGGAAAGCTCAAAAGGGGACCATTCCCGTTAAGCCAAAACAAGACCTCTGATGTATTACAGTTGGTTCACTCAGGCATATCTGAGGCTGGAATTAAGAGGGAGACTACTACACCATATACTCCTGAGCAGAATGGTGTGCCAGGAAGGAAGAACTATACGATTGTGGAAATTGTTCGAACCATGCTACATGATCAAAGAATTCCAAAGTTTCTATGGGCTGAAATTACAGACACTGCCACATATGCCCTCATCAAGCATTGGGTTCCAAGACTCCTAAAGAAAGGTTCATCGCAAGGTGGACAATCTTCCGAATTTGAGGAGCTCTTAAGAAGTCGACACCAGGGAACCAAAAGAAAAGGATGATGAATCAATGCCTGATGTTGACAAACCCATGGATCCGATTGATCCTCCTCCACATGAGCCTTCCTCTTCTAGGAAGAGGCCTTCATGGCTTAGGGGGCTACTTGATGATGCTGAAGGACATGTTGCACCTCGAGGAACCTTTCATGAAAGTAAGAAACCTAATAGGTATCAGGGGTACCTGACCATCATGAGCACCATCATACAAAATGAGCCTTCATCATTCTCAGACACCATCAAGCATCAAGTATGGAAGGATGCTATGACCAAGGAATATGAGTCTATCATGAAGAATGATGTCTGGGAAGTAGTTCCCAGACCCCAGGACAAGACAGTTGTTACTTCCAAATGGCTTTACAAGACAAAGCATGCAGCAGATGTAAGTACGGAAAAGTATAAGGCTCGGTTTGTTGCTTGTGGTTTCTCCCAGGAGGAA
The DNA here is from genome assembly GCA_000404065.3 of Pinus taeda. NCBI lineage: Eukaryota > Viridiplantae > Streptophyta > Pinopsida > Pinales > Pinaceae > Pinus > Pinus taeda. Next base: position 207,332 of record APFE030816977.1, on the reverse strand, counting down.
GGTATAGACTATGATGAGATATTTGCACTTGTTTCCTGACATATGACCATCCACTCGACCATAACCCTTGACGCTTCACAAGGATGGAACCTACATCAGATGGATGTCAAGACCGCATTCTTGCATGGCTCGATCAAAGAAGAGGTCTACGTGGAGCAACCCGAAAGATTTGATATTTGTGATCCAAAATCTCATGTATGCAGGTTGAAGAAGGCTCTCTATTGACTAAAACAAGCATCATGAGCATGGTATGAGAGGATCGAAAACTACCTGATGAAGCTGGGATTCACTAGGAGTGAAGCCGATCCTAACCTTTACTTGAAGGTTGAAAATGATAAACCTCTCATACTGGTGTTGTATGTGGGTGACCTCTTTCTAACAGGAGCACACCCTCTCATTCAAAAATGTAAGAGGGAGTTGGCTTCTAAATTTGAAATGAAGGACCTATGACTGATGCATTATTTCCTAGGACTTGAAGTGTGGTAGAAGCCAAAGGAAATTTTCCTGTCTCAACGAAAATATGTGGTGAAGATTCTACAAATATTTGATATGGTGGACTGCAAGCCTATGACTACCTCAAGGATCTTAACTTTCAGAAGTTATATGGTAGTGATGTTGGACCAGATTTGGGAAATGCCTCTAAGTTTCAAAAACTCATTTGCGTTGATGTCCTTGATGAAGCTCCATCCAAACATATGTTTTGCAGTTAGCATTGTGAGCTCATATTTGGTTGAGCCTCACTAGATTGGTGCCAAGAATCTTTTAAGATGTCTTCAGGACACAATATCTCATGGATTGAGATACACTGCCAGATGTGAGACTACTTGGATATACTGATGCTGATTGAGCAGGCAGTGTGGTGGATTGTAAGAGCACTTCTGGGTGCTATTTCACCTTGGGATCTGCTTCGATATCCTGGATGAGCAGGAAGCAGAAGTCAGTGGCTTTGAGAAGGACCTAAGTAGAGTATATTGGTGCTAGCATGGCCTCCTGTGAGGCAGTCTGGTTGTGAAAGCTCTTAAGTGAGCTGTTTGGATTTACATTGCACACCACTGTGATTCTCCATAGGAACCAAAGGTGGGATTCGATTATTGAGGAATCCCATATTCTTCGATTGCTCTAGCAGATAGACATCATCTGGGATATGGCAACTCAATTAGCAAGGAGGCTCCATCACATTAAGATGATATACATGTTGATACACCTTGTCAAAGCCCCGAGGAAAGATCTAATCTGTGATTTTCCAAAACGACTTGGAGTCTTCAAGAAACCCTTGTACAAGGGTCCTGCATGTTGCATACATTGAGCTCTGGGAGCTCTAAGGGCTTGTAGTTCTTACTGGAGCAACATATAACCACATGGTGACTCACCCTCCCCTGGTGGTGCGCACTGGAACAAGATGATTCGCTCTCTTTTGGGACAAGATGATTCGCTCTCTTGTGGAACATGATGATTTGCTATCCTTTGTAGCAGGATGATTACTTCTCATGTGAGGCATGGATTGATGTGTTCTCCACGGTGATTGTAGCAAGATTGATGTGTTTTCCTGTGAGGCTTGGATTGATGTGTTCTCCATGGTGATTGTAGTAGGATTGATGTGTTCTCTTGTGAGGCCTGGATTGATGTGTTCTCCATGGTGATTGTAGCAAGATTGATGTGGTCCCTTGTGAGGATTGGATTAATGTGTTCTCCATGGTGGCCTAGATTGATGTGTTCTCCATGGCGATTGTAGCAGGATTGATGTGTTCTCCTGTGAGGATACGATTGATTAGTTCTCCTGTCGAGGCATCCTACCAATGCAGTCTAGGACTCATGGGAAGTACCTCTCATATGATCAATCAGTAGGGAAATGAAGTTAAGGACCATAGTAGTACTGATCGACGCATTGTTCTATCTACTGTACTCCCTACGCTAAGATGACCTCCATTAATCTGGGATCAATGATACTGGTCTGGGACCAGTGGTAGGAGTTGTACCATACTATGACACTAACTTCAGGTCGATTGAAACTGGTCTAGGACCAGTGGTACAAACTCTGAGATTGACTTCGTGTCAATGCAGTATTGGTCTGGGACCAGTGAGAGTGGTACATACTATGACGCTGACTTTGGGTTGGTTGAGACTGGTCTGGGAACAATGGTACACTCTCTGAGTCTGCGATACTAGTCTGCGACCAGTGGTAGGAGTGGTACCTACTATGAAGCTAACTTCAGGTTGCTTGAGACTGGTCTAGGACCAGTGGTACGCACTATGAGACTGACCTTGAGTTAGTGGAGGATGATAATGGTTTGGGACCAGTGGAGTTGTACTCACTCTGACGCTGACTTCAGGTTGGTTGAGACTGGTATGGGACCAGTGTTACATACTCTAAGACTAACTTTGAGTTAGTATGATAGATCCTCAATGATTCCTTCTTTTTCATAATTTGGACAAAAGAAGAGCAGAATAGAACAATGCAAGAGCAGAGCAGAACAATACAGATCAGAACATGTAGAACAAGACAAATCAGAATAGGCAGAATAGAGCAAAGAAGGGCAAGGATCAGGCTATAGAGGGCAGTTCATTTCATGGATGAATAGTAATGACTAATAGACAGATTGCAAATGAAGTTCTCCCTAGTTGAGAGGGAGTGTTAAAATTGGCAACCTGGGAAAAAATTCATGTGGGTCATCTTATTCATGGCTGATAATATTTTTATTAGATTCCTCTTGTTGAGAGGTGTAGGATTGATATAAAGATCATCCGATTCTGATAAGTATTCATGGAGATATGAATTTATTTTGATTATGGAATTATTATCAAGCCGACCTACAACTCATGTAGGCTCAGAAGCCCAACAGTTGCATCTATTCAAACACCAACTTTGTGTATAAATATAAAAGGACTTTTCCTCATTTTGACTCATTCATCTCATCACATCTCCCTCTCTCTACTGCGCAGAAATGAGTCTCTTCTCTACTGTGCAGAAAAGGGTCTCTCTCTCACACATGTGAAGCCAGAAGCTGTTGAAACTGAAGTTGTAACTGCAGAAGTAAAGATTGACCTGCATGGACTAGAAGATCTCCTCTTTGGAACTGCATTGTAGGTCCATCTAGATCTCCTCTAAAAGCCGCAACGTTTGGTGGTGGAATGAAGTCAATCCGATGAATGGTTTGCAAGATATCGACTGCCCTAGTTTGAAGCTAGAAACTGCTGAAATTGAAGTTGTAACTACAGAAGTAAAGATTGACCTACATGGACTAGAATATCTCCTCTTTGGAACTATGTTGTAGATCCATCTGGATCTCCTCTGAAAGCCTCAACTTTTGGTGGTGGAATGAAGTCAATCCGACGAACGGTTTGCAATATATTGACTGCCCTAGTTTGAAGCTAGAAACTGCTGAAACTGAAGTTGTAACTATAGAAGTAAAGATTGACCTGTGTGGCTAGAAGATCTTCTCTTTGGAACTGCACTATAGGTCCATCTATATCTCCTCTGAAAGTTGCAACTTTTGGTGGTGGAATGAAGTCAATCCGACGAACGGTTTGTGAGATATAATCTGCCCTAGTTTGATAATGAAGCTGCTAATGTTGATGCTGCTGATCTAGGGTTTGCTACTACTGATATGAATAAGATTTATTGTACTATTTCTCTCTACTGAATTATTGAAGATAAAAGAAGATTTGATCAAAGGGTTTCCCCACACATTGTAGGGTTTGTCCCTTGCTAGTCGCCACATCTTGTGTCTCTTGTCTTGGATTGTTTTCTGTCGATCGTTTAATGTTCTATCTGTACTATACTTTATGTACATGTGATTGTTAATCTATGGAATATAATAAGAAAAAGAAGTAAACTGTTATAAGCATAGAACATACCATAACTTAACAAAACAAATTCACAGATCCCTTGAGAAAATGTTATGAAGGAATTGAGGAGCTTGGGGGAGAATACTGGACATAATCACTAATTTCTCATTAGAAGGGTGGATAGGTTTCATCTATAAAGAATCGATCTTCCAACAAAAAATAAGTAACAAATGCATAGTCTGTAATTATGTGACTGTGGTATGAAATATGTTATGAGAAATTCTTCCTATAGTTATGTTTGTTAAATATTGGTATTTAAATTATATAATTATCTTTTAGGCGTACAATGAAGAAGAAGCAGTTAAGGAAAACAATAGAAACAAGTGATTTTTCTATGAGAAAATGAAACTATATGGAACTGTTTTGCTACTGAAACTGTTTCTTGATAGAAAGGATGATTATCTTAAAACCACACTCAAAACTTTTTAAAAGAAAACTGTTGCTATCAAAACTACTTTCTTGAGCATGTGAAACTAGAATTTACTGGAAATTCTTTCTGGATAAATATACATTGTAGAAAGTGAAAAAATATATAAACTCGTTGCATTTTAAAAGAAATTACTTCTGTGGAAATAAAGTTTTCTTGGAGATCTTCATATAATGAAGTAAACATCTATGTACAACCTTTACCTCATAAAAGAAAATATATATGTATAAATAAAAGATTATTTGAAAAAATATTTATGGGTAAATAAAAGATTACTTGAAAAGGTGTGTGTCACAGAAAGAAAAGATTGTATAAAATCGTATATTATAAGAGAAATTACTCTATGTAAATAAATATTTCTTGAAGTTGTAAGCAAGATTGTCCTATGGGAAGAAACATGTGAATAGGGAAAATGAATGGTTGTTTAAACAACGAGCTCTATAGTCTTCTCAAGTTTATGGTAGAGGAGTCATTTCCATTGTTTACTAAGAGTAAAGTTTGTAATTTAAATACAACCCAGAAATCAGGTAGGAGTGATGAGTACATTATGGACTAGTAAGAAAAGAAAAGGAAAGATTGAAGTGGTAAAACAACTCTGTCAATCAAGTAAAGGGAACTCATTCCATTCCAAAATTACAACAAAACTAGATTAAGGGTTTAATATTGTTAAAGGATAGGAATAAAAGAACAACTGCCCTATTCCAGATTTGTTCCTCAGTGAGTCCCAATGGGACACCAAGGAAGCAGTTATGAATGATTAAGAATTTTTATACTTAATAGAAAGGTTAATAAAAATTATACATCCTTGGCATATTGCACCAGAGAGTCTAAGTAAGATGATAAATTATGTTATGTAGTCCACAAGAAAATAGATCCTAAACAAATGCCAATACAAGTGATAAATAAGCACCTGCTAATTCTATGATCAATATAGGCAGAAGAAATCAAGCTATTCTTTGACTATAAGTACTACAAGAATAGTATTATGAGACAAACCGAATCATTTAACTGTAAAAGAGTAATTTACACATTTCATATTACATAATAAATAATCAAGCCGATAATCAAGCCTCGGTTAGTGTCAATTTCCAAAGAACTATCTGGAGAATATTTCCAAAAGAAATGCATCATGCCCTTTGGCAACAAGGGTTTTACCCATACTTAATCACAACCACATGGGTTTCCGTAAAATAAAAATCAAAAGAAAATCATCCAATTTATCATTTCATTCAAGGGGCAGGCCATCCCTAAGGAAGGTATCCATACCATTCCATTCACCCATAAGGGAATTCCGGTTTTGCTTGATGTTAGGATGTTGGAGTTGGAAGAGACCATCCAAGCCCCTTAGATCCAGACTAACCTGCACACAAATGTTGGGATAACTCAATGCCAAAATTTAGATGTAAGAAGAATTCGAAGTAACTGCAAAAATTTAAAAAGGTTAAACCCATTACCTGTCTAGAGGGATTGAGTTCCATTTCTGTCAGCACTAGAGGCATTTTGAGGGCGTAATAGTTGAATTTCCTATGGATAGAAGCACGAAAAAAAGTATTATTTAAGTGAATAAATTTAAAACAAAAAATTATAACCCTAACATAACTAAATCAAAATGCTCTAACGGTGCAAGCCATACCTACGGATGGAAGATGAAATTTGGGTATTAGCTTGCAGAGTATGACAACTCTAGTGGCTAGCTTGAATGTTTTGGTAGAACTCACTGTGGAGTGAAGCTGTAGAGACGAGATCCATTCACCAGAATGCACCCTCAGTAGGTTAGGGTTTGTAGAGAGAAGTTTCACCCTCAGTAGGTTAGGGTTTGTAGAGAGAAGTTTCAGGGGCAGTCTACGAATAACTCACCAAGCACCAAGGGCAACATTTCTGGTGGATAGTCTTAGTTCTCGGAACAAAGACGACCATGGGATCTCGACCCTTCCATCAACGACATGAAGCAATACCACTTAGCAGTTGGAAAAGGGAAGGCCTGGAAGTTGGCAACATTAAGTTGCAGACCAACGAATCGCTTAAACAAATGTGAAATACAATAGAGTCTCATACAAGCCATAAGGCAGAAGGAGGTCACCTCCTACAAAGACCTTGTAGAATGTACATAAGTATTAAATGGCAAATTCATTGTAAATGTCGATTTTTATTAATGGATTTATTACATCATATTAACATAAAATCTTATGGACATGAGGTTTTAACCATTAAATAAATTACCATAATGCACAAACATTAATGATTGCATGCTATGAGATATACTTTGAATATTGTGCAGATGAAGTGTTATAATATTGTATTATCTTATGATCTATGAAATTTAATTTTTTTTTGTGTGTGAATTATTGTATGTGTTACAATTTGTATCAGAGCCCTCAAAGCCCTCAGGTTACTACAGTGAGGCCTAAGTGGTTAAGCATTGAATAACAAAATAATTATGTTACAAAGAGAGGAAGCGGGTGCAAGATGAGAGAAGGAGTAGGATCCACCCTCTTTGGAGGTACTGTAGGCCAAAACCCAGAGGTATGGTTACAGTTGGGTGAAGCAAATCAGAATACAAATGATGTGTTATTAGAAATAGTCCAACAACTTCGAGCAGAGATGTAGGTTTTGTGAGCTGATAATGAAAGATTATGTATGGAGCAAGAAAATATTATGAAAAGCTTTTCAGATAGGCAGAATCAGAGAAATCCAAATCTTAGCTCGGATGAAGAAAATAGAAATGAATGACATAGACAACAAAAGGAATGCATGTGGTTTGTAGCAGGCCTGAAGAAAATTCCTTCTAAAAATATATAAATACCACAGATGATGAAACATGTATTCCAAGCTGAATGGTGGGCAAGATATTCTAGTGTGTGTTGATTTGGTTGTTTATGGCTAAGGAAATTGGAAAAGGTAATGGCTAAGGTATTAAAGAGGAAAAAAAATGTATTTTGACACATTTATTTATGAAAATAATGGAAATTGGGAGAAAATGAAGGTGAAAGGTCATAGGTTGCATGTGAGGAGGAAATTGAAGAAAAATAATGGAAAATGAAGAAAATAGTGGCCTCATTAATAAAAAGGCTTCTGAGGATCAGTGGGCAAGAATTAGTCAGTTTAGATTTGGAGCTCTCTCATTATTCTCTCTCTCTCTTATATTCTTGGATACTTATATTTTTCTTGGAGCACTTTGGCATTAGAGCAAGAAAGGAAAAGAAGGCAAGAGGAAGCAAGGATCAAGTAGGGAAATGCAGGATGAAGCAGCTACAATTGGCTTCATTGTAGGTATCAACTTGCATGTGTATTTTCCTTGTTAGATTTGGCGTGCATGGGATTTCATGTGTTTCTTTTCTTCCATCGCATGTGTTTATCTAGGTGTGACAGTATTTTGTGCCTAGCCTTGCCATTTCCCGATAGCTTTGATGAGATGGGTTCTCTCATGCATTTTGTGGGGATGGCTAAATAGGATTCAGAGATGAGTGGGGTGGATCTCAAAATTGAAAAACACATGGTGGTAGTGGTTGCTGAACCAGACTATGGATGCATGAAGCCACTGGCCTAGTAACCCGTGAACTGGAATGTGGGTTGCAGTAAAGCCAGATTGTATTCCTCGGTGGGCCTAGGCATCCTTTCTAGTGAATGGTGGGATATATGGTAAAGCCAAGATGCAGATTTTCTCTCCGTCGGGCCTAGTGATTCCAGGATGGAATGCACAGTAAATCCTGGAGAGTATGTCTCGGTGTAGGGCCGATTGATCCTTGGATTAGACTGTGGACGCATGATAAACCTACGAGACTAGGAAGAATCAAATTCCTCATGGTGTAGGAAGATAACTCTCGTGGAATCCACATTGATTTGTGGTTTTTATGAGTTCTATGAGTCCCACATTCATGCTTGGAATATGGCACAGAGGTGATTGGCTAAAGAGAAAATTGGCTCAGCCAATCTATTGTCGGGTGGAACGTGGTATTCCCATAATCAGATTGTTCATTGCATTTATTAATTAGAAATTAATTCCCTTTATTTTCATGTGCAAATGTACTGATATATATATGGATTTTGATGGTTGATATGTCCATTATATTTTTATTCCTATTATGATGGTTATATGTACATTTTATGGCAGTAATTATGTTTAGCTATCAACATGTTTTTACTTGTGTTTGAATGGATATTGTATTTATGACCTAATAAGTGATAAGGAAGAAAAAGACATGAGGAAACAATGGTTCATAGTGATTCTCAAATAAGTATGAGATCCCTACTCTTAATTATCTTATTTACACCTGTAGCTTACATGTTGATGATATGTTTGACAAAATTCCTGTCATGAGTAGTAAGGGTTTCATTATGATCTTGTTCATTTTATTGCTTTAACATCCTTCTTTCCTTGTATCCTTACCAATTATAAATGATCATTCCATTCTGACCAGTGTCCCAAGCTTTGGGCAGAAAAAGGTTCCTTAAATCCTGGAATGCTAGCATTATTTCTAAGACTAACTCACTGGCAGTGTTTAGGGAGTGTTATAAACCACCTGGCCACTGCCTGGGGAGCATTAGACCTGAAACTAACTCACTTGGGCAGTGTCTAGGGAGCGTTACCCCGCCCTAAATTTTCTCAAACAGCAGTAGGACCTACGGACACGCAGTCTGAGTGGTTTACTTGTCTTATGAAGATGATGTGGACTATGTTGGATGACCATGTGTGATGTTCCGTAGATTCCATTTCCTTAAAGTCACCATGGAGGTTGAATCTTATCATAGTGGCCTCTCGTCGCATGTTTACTTGAGCTAGTCATTTGCTTGGGTAGATGGGGGAGGAGGGTGTTACAGAGTGGTATCAAAGCATGGTTCAACTCTCAGACTGAATGTGATCATGCATGCCTGTCAGTTGCATGTGTGTCATTTTTACTTGCATTTCATGTGCTTGTTGCATTGGCTTGATGATTTATTAGGGTTGTAGTATGGTTGTTATGGATAATTTGATCTTGATTTCATGAAATGTATTGGTCGTGAGTATGTGACTAATTGTGGATGGATAAAATGTTGTTTTCATGTTGATTTCATGATACCTACTTACATCCGTTTATGTTAGGTTAAATTCTTGAATATTTGGGATTACATGTATCAATCGTGGAGGTCGATTACAAGATTTGATCGCTTATGTTCAACTACATGTGTTTATGTGTAGGTGTAGCTGATTTGGCATTACTTATGCGTATTGTTAGTTGCATGTGGAAATGTCTACAATGGAGTAATGGTTGTAGTCATGCAAGAGTTCATGGCTTGTGTAGTTGATATGTTCATGCATTTATGACTGGACTCTAGATAGAATGGTGTATACATAGTTTTGTACTCATGTGTTATATGCATATATGCAGTTGTTATGCATATATGGTATTGTTTATAGTTATACATGCATTATGGGGTCATTATAGACAATTTAGGTCATGATAGTACTATTAGATGTTATGATGCTAATATGTTAGCTAAGATAGAGTAGGAGATGCAGATCATCAAGTGAAGTTGCAACTTTGGGCCTCGAGGCGAGGACATGTCAACATACAAGTTTGTGTGTTTGGCATGTAGGTATGTAGGTTAAGGATTGTTGTATGCATTAGGGCTATATACATTAGGTTATGTACACGCCTTTTGATATTATGGTTACATTCATGATAGGCGTTAGTTGATCAGTGTAGTTATATGTACATGAGTAAGATAGTCAAGAATAATAATAACTTGTAGTTACATGCATTTCTATTGTTGTTTTATATTAGGTAACCTAATGATTATGTTATATGTTGTTGATGAGAGTGATATATAGATTATTATTGTTATATCTTATTAACTTGATGATTAGGGCTACTTTATTGAGATCTGATGTTGTAATTTGGATTGGTCATATGCATGATGGTTATGTTTATTGCATTGAAGATCTTGATGTTATGTGTTGCGTTAACTTGGTTTGGCCTATGAATATGCTTATGGTTGCAGTATTTAGGTATGAGCCTACATATTTGTGATATGGTGTTGTACTAGTCTAGATTGATTGTACACATGTGATTTCTATGCATGAACGATAAATGCTTATCATCTTATGATGTGAACATGTTAGTTATCCACTATTATGGATATCATAATTTATGTTTGAGTTGATAGGTTGTGAAGTTGTATGTGCTAACCTAGCTTTGTGGTGTAGGCGATGTATCCTCCCCTAATATACATTAAGGTATGAGTTTTCTTATGTTGTATATTTGGTGCCTAGTTGATTTATCTAACATGGTATGTTTGCAAGTGGTTGAATGATTGATGAATTGCTTAATATGAGTAGGTGTTAAAGAGATTTTGTTTTAAGATGATTGCAGTAACATGTATGTGCTGAGATAGTTGATATGTACTTGAATGTAGTTGATAGTTGTAGCATTATGTCTAATGATTATGAGCTAATTAAGGATTATGATATGATTGTTTGTAAAAATTGATTTCAAATTAATAGATATGATTGTCTTGATATTTTGAACATGTGGTTGACATGTGTGAGCAGTTGTAGGGTAACATGTTTGGTATTAGCATGACAAGGTAATAGTTGATGTGTCTATATAACTAACAGTTGGGTGGCGTAACAACACATAGTAAGCCTTGATTCCAACAAGGTAAAAAGGTAAAGGAAATGAACTAGGCAAGAATTCCTTTGGCTATGTTTGGAAACCCTAATTTCAAACGAAGGAGTGCTTTTCACACATGAAGTCTTCTTAACCTTCGTTTTTCTGACATTATGTGGATATGTACTATATTCATGAACATGTACGTGACAAGTATGTTAGCTAGTCTTTAGCTAAATTTGGAATTGTTAAAGGATGGGAGTCCCTTGAGAGATGGTTGTAGGTTTTAACCCCATACAGAAATTACCTGCATACAAATTCTAAATCACAGAAAAATAAACAATGCGAGAGCATAACACATAAAAAACACATATACACAGAGATTTTCCCCTGGATCCCAAAACCGG
>APFE030816977.1:178630-193992 GCA_000404065.3 Pinus taeda | reverse complement strand
CCCCTTGAAGCCAAAACAACTCTGATACCAAATGTAGGTTTTAACCCCGTACAAAAATTACCTGCATACAAATTCTAAATCACAGAAAAATAAACAATGCGAGAGCATAACACATTAAAAACACATGTTCACAGAGATTTTCCTCTGGATCCCAAAACCGGGACTACCAGCGTGATTTTTCATTATGTTCCTTTCAATGTTACAATACATATTTATACATGCCGAAGCATCCAATATCATGGACCGATAACCATCACGTCCAATACCATGGACCAAAAAAAACCATCACATCCAATACCATGGACCGAAAACCATCGCATCCAAAAAACATGTGCGAAAATCATGCACAACACCATAGGTGGGTCCGCCCAACCTAACACAGGGTCCAAAACCAAAATTTCCCAGGGCGCTGCCCCGGACCCCATAAAGTGGGGTTACGGGTACCCCTCAAACACCCTGTTAATTATGTGGAAAGAATATAACACAACCCAACAATGGCATGAATGTGTTTAGTTTCTCACAATGTGCTTGGCACAATAAGATGAGGTGTTTATGGTAGCATGATGCAAGGAGTTGCATGGAAAGATGGGTTGCAATTAAATATTGAAGATCGCTCAGGCTGAGCTTTCCTTGGGAACCATGGGGATTGAGTCATGGTGTCAGTCTTGTGCTTTTGGTCTTTTGAGTTTGATTGTTTTTTTTGTCTGGTGTAAGGCCTTGCCACTTTGGTTGTAGTGTTGTATTGTTGTCATTGGTTTTCATGATCTTCTTCTTGTTTGTTTCTTGACTTTGTTTTTGTGTTTGGAGTCTTGGGAATTGGTTGGGAAAGAGGAAAGTTGATGGAGCTCGGGGAGAGATGTGTGGTACTCGAAAGGTAATGTAAGATTTAGATGAAGTTAGGTGCATGAGTAAGCGCATCGGAAGGTAAGGCTATGACAGTCAGTTGGAATGGTTGGGTCCATTGCGATAAATAGACGATGGTAGTATAGTCATGAGAAAGGTAATGGGAAAAGGTAAAGTAAATGGATTTGAGGCTTCATATACCTTGGTTATGTTGGGAAGTGTTGTCCTCAATGTTGCGCATGTGTTTAATGAATTAAGGAAATTATCTTAACCTATACCTTATGTTATCTGGTAATTATGTTATGATCATGATTATGTTCATGTTTATATATGTATACATCAATGTATGTATGTCATCGCTTAAAAGGTGATGATTGCTTTATGCTAATGATTATATATGTATGTATCTATGTATCTATGTCACTATCTGATAGGGGTTCTCAGGGATCATTCATGTGGAGGAATGATTGCTTATGCAGGGGAATGACATGAAGAGGTTCCTGGTCCTATGAGGAATCAATTGGGAAGAGTATTCACAACAAATATATGAGGTTAGTATCATGTGGATATGATTTAGAATTGTATACTTGTATTATGCCTATGTTTATGTTATGACAGGTAATTTTGAAGGATATACCAGCAAAGTGAAAGAAGTGTGGTTTGTGGCATGCTAGGATGAGCATGGATAAGACACTAGAAGCAAGGTTTCTTAGTAAGAAAAATGTGTTTTTGGATGTGTGGTACTATTGTTGAGCATATGTTGTATATGTTGTAGATGTTTCATCTATGATGTGTGAACTTATGGTGTTGTGTATACATAGCATGTGTACATGTTATTTATGCAATGTTATGTACATAATGGTACAAATAGGTTTGTGTGAATATTGCATATGGGGTGTTGTATACATATTGTACTGTCTTCAGGATGTATATGCAGTGTGTGTGCATATGGTGCTCTGTGCATGTTGGATATGCAATGTTGTGTATAGATGATGCTATGTACATGTTGGATATGTAGTGCTATGTAGACATGGTGATGCGTGCATGTTGTACATATGGTGTTATGTACATATGGTATTGTGAGCATGATTGTACAAGTGGTGTTGTGAGCATGTGGTGCCATGTACATGTTTTACATAGGGGACTATGAGAATTTGGTTTTGTGTACATGTCGTGCATGTGATGTGATGTATGTGCATATGGTGTTGCGTACACATTGTATGTGTGGTATTGTGTACATGTAGTATTGTGCACACGTTTTATAGTTGTGTATTATACATGTAGCATTATGCACACATTGTGTAGGTGGCACCGAGTACATGTGATGTTGAGAACATGTTGTGTAGGTGGTACTGTGTATAGGTGGTACTGTGTACATGTTGTACATATGGTACTGGTGTACATGTGGTATTTTGTGCATGTCGTTGATGTTGTGTTATAGGAATGCGGTATTAGGTATCTACATCATGTAGTCATGGTATTGCGGCGTGTTATGTAGGTACATGTATTGGGTGGTATTTCACATCGGGTATAGATGGATGCGCTATGTTGTACACTGGTTGTAGGTGTATGAGTTTTACGTAAGGTGTAGATGCATGTATTGCATGGTTTTGTGTGTCAAATGTGATTGTAATGTATGATGCGCATTATGAGTATGAGCGTACAGTTAAGGAGAAGGCAATAGGTGTTTGTCTAGTGTGGCAACTGATCTAGATTGTGTACAGGATACAGACAAAGGAAGAACCTAAGGATTGATTAAAGGATAAGTATCTACAGATTATTTATGTTTTACTATGCATATGATTTATGATTATGATATATGATTCTATTTTATGATGTTACATATCATTTATGATTTAACCTCATCTGATATTTTTATACATGTCTATTTGGTCAAATATGCTAGTTTGACCTATTGCGATAGAAAGTGAACAAGATTGCAAATATACCTTATTGACGAGCTACCATGAAGTATGAATTGAATTTATTTTGATTTATTTCAGATGTAATGGAAGTTATGTGCTTGGTATAGGAATGCATGAAATGCCCAGGTAGGTAGTTGAAATCAACTGCAAGAATTAGTAACAACAACAAATGAAGTGAAACAGGTAGAAGTATGCTGGTAAAGCACTTTAGGAATAGGGCCATTATTAGACATTGGTACTCAATAGTGTCCATTGATTGCAATGAGCATGTTATGACTAGTATGATGTGCTTAGGCCGGTATATGCCTTGGATTTTGTATCTTCTAATGCAAGGAATCCTTGCCAAGGGATTGACTATCCGAGATGGGGGTGCCAGTGGAACTTAGAAGGTGAGTGACTACACGAAAGGGGTGACCGGATTTCCCGAGGGAGTGTGTAGTAGAGAAGGGAAGGTCACAGATGGATTTTTTTTGTCATAAGCATTGCCATATGGAGTCATATGCACATTGGGAGTGCGCCTTGGAACAATGGGTTGGTAACTATTTGCTAAGAGGAAAAGTAGTGCAGGATTATAGCGCTAGACATTAGATGCAGATTTGAGTTTGCAGTGGATTCTAGACATTTAGGAAGGAGGTGAATCATGGTATTACATTGAGGGTGGAGGTTTGAGCCTTTGGATTCCCTTATTTCTGATACAGACATCATATTATTTTATTTGTTAGTTGAGAAAATGTGCATACGTGTATATGTTTATGTGGTTATTGTAAATACTGTAATGAGTTGTATTATAAAGCTCCAATATGTGGTATGGTTTTTATCTGGTCATGTTGTCATGATGTTTTTATTTTGAGTGGGTCATTCATTATAAACACTGCAATGAGTTATGTTATAAAGCTCCATCGGTAGTATGTTTTGTTTTCAATGGTCTTGTTGGTTATAGGTGTCGTTGAACACCGAGGATGGTGTTCCCCAAGGGGGAGGGTTTTGTAACAAGTTTGGTTAAAATTATTTGTAAAAATATATAAATACCATGGATGATGCGACACAAATTCAAGCTAAATGGTGGGCAAGACATCCTAGAGTGTGTTCATTTGATTGTTTATGGCTACGGAATTTAGCAAAAGGAATGGATAAGGCATTAAAGAGGAAAAAAAGGTATTTTGGCACATTTATTTATGAAAATAATGGAAATTGGAAGAAACTGAAGGTGAAAGGTCACAGGTTGCATGTGAGGAGGAAATTGAAGGAAAATAATAGAAAATGAATAGAATAGAGGCCTCATTAATAATAAGGCTTAAAAGGATTAATGGGCAACACCTTGGTAGTTTAGCTTTGGAGCTCTCTCATTATTCTCTCTCTCTCTCATACTCTTGGATACTTAGAATTTTCTTGGAGCACTTTGGCATTGGATCAAGAAAGGAAAATAAGGCATGAGGAAGCAATGATCAAGTAGGCAAAGGCAGGATCAAGCAGTTACAACATGCTTCATTACAGGTATCAACTTGCATGTGTATTTTCCTTGCTATATTTGGCATGCATGGGATTGTATTTGTTTATTTTCTACCATGGCATCTATTTTTCAGGTGTGATAATAATTTTAACCTAGCCTTGCCATTCCTGATAGCTTTGATGAGATGGGTTCTCTCATGTGTTTTGTGGGGGATGGTCGGATTAGATTTGAAGCTAAGTGGGGTGGATCTTTGAATTGAAAAAACCCATGGTGGTAGTGGTCCCTAAACCAAACTACGGATGCATGAAGGCACTTGCCTAGTAACCCCTTAATTGGATTGTGGGTTACAGTAAATCCAGATTGTGTGCCTCGGTGGGCCTAGGAATCCTTGCCGGTGAATGGTGGGATCTACGGTAAAGCCAAGAAGTGAATTTTCTCTCCGTTGGGCTTAGTGATTCTAGGATGGAATGCATAGTAAATCATGGAGAGTATGCCTCAATGTAGGGCCAAGTGATCCCTGGATCAAATTGTGGATGCACGGTAAATCCTGAGAGACTAGGAGGCACTCAAATTCCTCACAGTGTAGGCGGATAACTATGGTGGCATCCACATTTATTGGTGTTTTTGATGTGTTCTATGAGTCCCACATTCATGCTTAGAATATGGCACATGGGTGATTGGCTAAACAGAAACTTGGCTCAGCCAATCTATGGTCGAGTGCAATGTGGTAGTCCCATCCCTTTATTTTCATGTGAAAATGTATTGATATATATATGGATTTTGATCGTTGATATGTCCATTGTATTTATGTTCCCATTATGATGGTTGTATGTACATTTTATGGTAGCAGTTATGTTTAGCTCTCGGCATGTTTTTACTTGTGTTTGAATGGATATTGTATTTATGGCCTAGTAAGTGATAACTCAAAAAAAGCCACGAGGAAACAATGGTTCGTAGCGATTCTCAGATAAGTATGAGATCCCTACTCTTAGTTATGTTATTTACACCTGTAGGTTATATGTTGATCATATGTTTGACAAAATTCCCATCATGGCTAGTAGGGGTTTGGTCATGATATTTTTCATATTATTCCTTTTGCATCCTTCTTTCCTTGTATCTTTACTTATTATAAATCATCATTCCATTCTCGACAGTGTCCTCGACTCTGGGCCGAAAAGGGTGGCTCAAATCCCTGAATGCTAGCATTAGTTCTGAGACTAAATAGCTTGGGAAGTGTCTGAAGAGAGTTATAAAGTACCTTTCCAGTGTTAAGGGAGCATTAACCCTGAAACTAACTCACTTGGGCAGTGTATAGGGAGCGTTACCTTGCCCTAAGTTTTCTCAAACTATAGTAGGACCCATGGATAGGTAGTCTGAGTGATTGACCTGTCTTCTGAAGGTTATGTGGATAATGTTGGATGATTGTGTGTGATGTTCCATAGATTCCATTTCCTTAAAGTCACCAAGGAGGTTGAATCTGATCATAGTGGCTTCTTGTCGCATGTTTACCCTGACTAGTCGATTGCTTGGGTATATGTGGGAGGAGAGTGCTACAGAGTCTAAAAGAGGATGCACTAGTAATGAAGGAGAATCTAATAATGTCTTTGGTAAGAATGGTACAAAAAGACAAAAAGTTGAGCTCCAAGGGGAGTTCAAAAAGAGAAAACTACCAGGATATAATGGAGAGGCCGAAGAAGTGGTAGAGGCCTAGTGAATCAATATGAATAAATAATACCAGATATATGAATATGATGACAAGTTTAGAGAAATGTTAACAATTTATCAGTTATTGGGCAAGGCCACCCTGTGGTGGGAGGAAATCAAAACAGTTAAAGAAATTAATCAACACGAGATCACCAGAGAGAAATTTTAGAAGTATTTCAAGAACAGGTATTTGACTGAGCGGTTTTATAATGATAAAGCCAAAGAGTTTCATGACTTAAAACTAGGAAAACAAACTATGGATGAGTTCATATCCAATTTCACTTCACTATTGAGATATGTTCCCTATATCCATGAAGAGAAAACTAAAGTCCAATGCTTTATTAGCAGCTTACCCATTTACATGAAAATGAAATTGGAGTTTGATAACCCTAAAACAATGGATAAAGTAGTCCAAAAGGCTCAGATTTCTTATCTTCAAATGAAGAAAAAAGCCGAAGGTAATAAAAAATGGCTATGTAAGAAAGGACATAAAAATTTTACAGTCAATAAAAACATGAAAAACGCTAGTACCAAATATCTAGGATAGAAGGGACCAAATGGATCCGCTAACATAAATCAATAGAGGTATAGGACTCAAAATCATGTGAAACAAGGTAAAGCATCAACAAAGTTAGAATCCAGTCAGGTTCCTAAACCTCCTTTGTAGTGCTAGGATTGTGGGGATCCCCATTACTACAAAAATTTCCCCCATAAAGTGAGAGAAGAACTAGTTGAAAATGTTCAAGAAGCTTCTATTGTCAGTGATATGGTGTGGAGCATACCCTAGATTAAAGAAGCATTGGAAGATCGCCAAGTAGAATATCAACCGTCGATAGTAGAACTTGAAGGTAAAATATCCAATCATTTTGTTTCCATTTTAATAGATCTGCTTGCAAGCCTCACCTATGTGAACCGAAAAATAGTTTATTTTTGCCATTTAAAAAGTATAGATTTTAAAAACCCATGGTGGTACAACTTGCCATAGGAGCTAAAAGAAGACTTAATGCAAAAATAGAAGACTGTGGAATTGAATTGGCACAACAATAGATAAGGACAAATTTAAATGTACTGTCGTTAGGTTCCTATGATGTACTAATAGGCATGGACCGGTTGGAACGACAATGGACCTTAGTAAATTGTAAAGATAAGACAATTAATTTATTGTCCAACAATGGCACCAGAATAGAAATTTAAGGTGTAAGAAGATAAGTTAAGTCATGTCCCATTAAAGCCCATTAGATATCACGATGCATGCATAAAGGTTGTCAAATCTAGGTGGTTCAAGTGGGGTACACAAGCTCTAAAAATAAATTGTCAGCTTTAGAGAAAATACTAGTGGTACAAGAATTTAAAGATGTCTTCCTGGAAGATATTCCTAGGTTACCACCCAAGAGAAAACTTGATTTTACCATAGAATTGGTCCCTGGAGCTGCCCCAGTTTCCAAAGCCCCTCATAGAATGAGTGTCCATGAGTTAACGTAATTAAAAATGCACCTTCAAGAGCTGTTGGATAAGGGTTATATTCGACCCAGTATATCTCCTTTGGGAGCCCCGATTTTATTCCTAAGAAAAAAATATGGTACTTTGCGGTTATGCATAGATTTCAGACAATTAAACAATTTAAAAATTAAGAATAAGTACCCCTTACCTTGAATTGATGACCTCTTTGATCAAGTTAAAGGTGTGATGGTATTTTAAAAAATTGACTTATCATCAAGATACCATAAAATCTAAATTAAAGATGAAGACATATATAAAACTACATTCTGGACACACTATGGCCATTATGAGTTCATAGTTTTACGATTTGGACTCACTAATGCTCTAACAACATTTATGAGTATAATAAATGGAATTTTCCACCCTTTCCTTGATAAATTCGTTCTAATTTTTATTGATGACATTTTGGTGTATTCCACAAGTTTGGAGGAGCATAAGGAACTGCTTCGAGTGGGGTTACAAACCTTAAGAGAAAACCAACTATACACCAAATTTAGCAAATGTAATTTTTTTTCAAGGATCAAATCCAGTATCTAGGACATATTATTCCCTCTGAAGGCATAGTGGTGGATCGAGAGAAAATGAAGACCATCTTGCACTGGCTCGTTCCAACAAATGTGGTGGATATACACTCCTTTACGGGCCTTGCTGGTTACTATAGGTGATTTATAAGGGGGTTTTCTAAGGTTTCTTATCCAATTACTTCCTCGAAAGAAAAGGGAACGAGCTTTAAGTGGACTAGGGAATGTCAAGAAAGTTTTGAAAAATAGAAGCATTTACTCACCACCACACCAGTGTTGAAGATTCCAGACCTTGAGGAAGATTATGTAGTATGTAAAGATGCGTGTAAAGAAGGTGTGGGCAAAGTTTTAATGCATAACGATAAAGTAACTTCTTACGAATCTCGCAAGTTAAAAGATCACGAGTAGAAATATTCTTCTTACGATTTAGAGTTGATTGTTGTAATTCATGCCTTAAAAGTGTGGTGGCACTATGTGTTGGGAAAAATATTCTTACTCAAAGCAAACAACATCAGCCTAATGAGTTTCTTCAATCAACCTACCTTGAACCCGCACCAAGCTTAATGGACTAAATTCTTAAGTGAATTTGATTTTGAAATCAAACATTTAAAGGGAAAGGAAACCCGAGTGGTGAATGCATTAAGTAGAAAATTTCATTATATCTACGAAATTTCATTTAGTAAAAAAGAATTCAATTTTGCTAAGAAAATAAAGGAGGAAGCTCAAAAGGACCCAGAATATGGTTATCTTTGGGAACAAGCTAAATCTTCACAAATCTCTACAGAGCAAAAATGATACAATATTGACCCTGAGAATTTGTTGATGTTTAGAAATCATATATATGTTCCTAATCAACTGTCCATAAAGTAAATTATAGTAGATGAATTTAAAAGAAGACCTTATGTTTCCCACCCATGCTATTAATTTTTTTTCTTTTCCATCGAGAAAAACTATTACCCATTCCTGAATGGAAATGGGATACCATAACCTTAAATTTCATAAGAGGTTTACCCTGATCAAAAAGACAAAATGACTCAATTATGGTTGCGATAGACAAACCGAGCAAGACCGCCCATTTTATACCGGTCAAGTCCACATACCAAACATCTCAAATAGCAGATATATTTATGAAAGATATTTTTAGGCTATATGGAATGTCTCGAGTCATAATCTTTCATCGAGATGTTAAATTTACCTCTGCTTTTTAGAAAGCATTATTTATGGGGTAGGCACACAAATTCATTTCAGCACTTCGTATCACCCTATCACCCTTAGACTGATGAGAAAACTCAAAGAGTTAATCAAGTGGGAAGAGTACCTACACTTGGTAGAGTTTTCTTACAACAATGGTTATCACAATTAGTTGAAAATGAGTCCTTTTGAAGTACTTTATGGGAAAAAGTGTACCATCCCTACAAACTTGAACAATCCCAGAAATAAAATCATAATAAAATCATATTAAGACCAAACATGGTGGAAGAAACGGAGAGAGTAGTGAATAAGGTTTAACAAAATATGAAAGTTGCATAAGATAGACAGAAAGCTTATGTCGATAGGAGAAGAACCTAATAGGAGTTTCAAGTAGGAGATTATGTGTACATGCGAATTAAAACAAAGTGAACTACTCTCATATGGGGAAAATGTGCCAACTTCTCCCCGTTCTGTAGCCCTTTTCAAATTCTAGATAAAGTAGGACTAGTTGATTTCAAATTCTAGATAGAGTAGGACTAGTTGCATATCAACTGACTGTACTTAGTCACATTTGGGTTCACAACGTATTTCACCTTTCTCTTTTAAAGAATTATGTATATGATCCCATGGACATTATAAATTGGAGAGATCATTATAAATTGGAAAGATCTTCAGGTATAAAAAAATATATAAATAAAAACTCTTGTCATCGGTTAGAATTGTTTATAAGTGTATCAATTATATGACAATTGTACTTGTGGTAGGTCAAGCCAGAAAGAGAATTTCTGCTCTGGCCTCTATGCATACTCGATTAGAGATAAATAATGTTGTAGAGGCGAGTTATCATCTAAGTTAAATATATAAATAAAACTCTTTTCATCTATGTATATGTTAGAATTGTTATAAGTGTATCAATTATATGACAATTGTACTTGTGTACTTGTGGTAGGTCAAGCCAGAAAAAGAATTTCTCGTCGAGCCTCTATGCATACTCAATTAGAGATAAATAATGTTGTGGAGGCGAGCTATCATCTAAGTTAAAGTGCAATGAAAGCACTTCAGCCAAAAAAACAACTTTGGAAGATAAAAATTTTATGCAGGAAGCATATCCCAAACTATTTCAAGAGAAACTTGGGAAGATAAAGAACTATTTCAAGAGCAACTTGGGAAGATAAAGATTTTATGCAAACTATTTCAAGCGTAGATGGAAGAATGAACACCATGGACGGTGTCTTGGGAAGATAAAGATTTTATGCAAACTATTTCAAGGGCAGATGGAAGAATGGAAGAATGAACACCATGGACGGTGTTTTGCTAAGGGGGGATGTGACATCCCAAGGCTTGTGATTTACCTTTTGGACATTTTTACTATTAAAGATAAGTAAACTAGTGACCATTAGTTATTGTGTTATTGTTAATAATAATTAGTAATTAAGTTGTTTATGAAAATTTACACTATAGAATGAATACCATGGACTTACCTTTTGGACATTTTTACTATTAAAGATAAGTAAACTAGTTACCATTAGTTATTGTGTTATTGTTAATAATAATTAGTAATTAAGTTGTTTATGAAAATTTACACTATAGAATGAATACCATGGACGGTGTTCTGGTAAGGGACAGATTTGACGTCGTGAGGCTTGTGATTTACTTTTGGACACTTTTACTATTACGGATAAGTAAACTAGTGAATTATTGTGTTATTGTTAATAATAATTAGTAATTAAGGTGTTTATGAAAATTTACACTATTTTTATGAAATATGTGAGGAAATATGGATGAACCTGGGTAACTCATTTCACCATAGAGTTAAAGGAAGTTATTCTCTCATCTCCTATTTCTCCAAGAAGGAGGAGAGAGGAAGGAGAAGGGGGTTGGAAAAAAAAGGGATACAAATGAACCTGAGTAACTCATTTCAGCATAGAGTTAAAGGAAGTTATTCTCTCATCTCCTCTTCCTCCAAGAAGGAGGAGGAGAGGGGAAGGAGAAGGGGGTTGGAAAAAGAAGGGATTCCTAAAGATGAACAAGAGTTCAGTGGGAAAACCTCGAAGCAAGTTTTTGAAGGCTGAAACAAATTCCACTGCTGCCTTCAGAAATTGTTCTGAAGGAATTGAAGTCAGAGTTTTGCCTGGGATTCCTTCAAAGCTTTGCCTGGGAATATTCAACTTAATCACCAATTTCTTATTGGAAGGATGAGCTTTGCCAGGGAATATTCAACTTAATCACCAATTTCTTATTGGAAGGATGAAGAGGTTTCGTCTATAAAGAATGGATCTTCCAACAAGAGATAAGTAACAAATTCAGGGTCTGTAATTAAGTGACTATGGTATTAAATATGTCATAAGAAATTCTTCCTATAGTTATGTTTGTTAAATATTGGCATTGAAATTAGATAATTACGCTATAGTTATGTTTGTTAAATATTGGCATTTAAATTAAATAATTACCTTTTAGGGGTACGATGAAGTAAATGTAGTTAAGGAAAATAGTAAAAACGGGTGATTTTTCTATGAGAAAATGAAACTATATAGACATCTTGTGCTACTGAAATTGTTTCCTAATTGGATGATTATCCTAAAACCACACTTATAAATTTTAAAAGAAAACTGTTACTATCAAAACTTCTTTTTGACAGGGAAAAAAGAGACCATCCTGGGCATGTGAATCTTTTTGACAGGGAAAAAAGAGACCATCCTGGCCATGTGAAACTACAATTTATTGGAAATTCTTTCTGGATAGATTTATATTGGAAAAAGTGAAAGAATGTATAAGCTCGTTGCATTGTAAAAGATATTACGTCTATGTAAATAAAAAGTTATTGGAAATGTTGTTATAATAGAAATAAATAACTGTGTACAACCTTTTAGCACAACCTTTACCTGCTAAAAGAAAACATTTGTGTGTAAATAAACGATTACTTGAAAAAGTGCGCATTGCAGCGAGCAAAGATTATATAAAATCGAGAAATTATTCCATGTAAATAAAGATTTCTTGAAGGTATAAGAAAGAATATGGAAAATGAATGGTTGTTTAAACAACTAGCTCTATAGTCTCCTCAAGATTATGGTAGAGGAGTCATTTCCATTATTTACTAATAGTAGAGTTTGTAATTAAAATATAACCCAGAAATTGGCTAGGAGTGATGAGTACAGTACGGACTAGTAAGAAAAGAAAAATGAAAGATTGAAGTGGTAAAACAATTCCCGTTCCAAAATTACAATAGAACGAGATTAAGGGTTTAATACTGTTAGAGGGTAGGAATAAAAGAATGACTGAGCTATTCTAGATTTGTTCCTTGGCCAGTCCCAACGGGTAAAGGGAGCTCGTTCTGTTCCAAAATTACAACAGAGCCAGATTAAGGGTTTAATATTGTTAAAGGGTAGGAATAAAATAATGACTGCGCTATTCTAGATTTGTTCCTCAATCAGTCCCAATGGGAAGGAATAAAAGAATGACTGCCCTATTCCAGATTTGTTGCTCAGCCAGTTCCAAGGGGACACCCTCTGAATGATTAAGAATTTTTATACTTAACAGAAAGGTTCAGAACAATTATACATCCTCGGCATACTGCAACAAAGAGTCTAAGTAAGACGATAAATTCTGTCATGTAGTGCACAAGAAAACGGATACTAAACAAATTCCAATACAAGTGATAAATAAGCATTTGCTAATTCTATAATCAATATAGGTAAAACAAGTCAAGATATTATTTGAGTGTAAGTACTACATTAATGGTATTATGAGACAAACCGAATCATTTAACAGTAAAAGAGTAATTTACACATTTCATATAACAGAGTAAACAACCGAGCGGATAATCAAGCCTCGGTTCGTGTCAATTTCCAAAGAACTATCCGGAGAATCGTTCTAAAAGAAACACATCACGCCCTTCGGCAACAAGGGTTTTACTCACACTTAATGACAACCACATGGCCACAAAGTCGCTCCAAATATTTTGCACATTGATGAGCATTAAATGCGCATAATTTAATTCCCCTGCAACCGCCGACTTGTTTACCTTGAGAAAGGCATCACTGCTTGTTGTAATTAACACGCAGATAAGCGTTAGTAGATATTTTGATTATTTTATCAATTAAACTCAGATATGTTTTTTCCCTATAAATGTAATGAACAACAGTTCTGTTTTTAAGAGAATGAACAATAGTTCTGTCTTAAGGTTAGAGGACTGAATAGAGAGTCTCTTCTGTAAATGCACAACAGTGTTGAACCTGCAATTTTCTGAGATAAAGAAAATTGGTTTCTGGAACTGAAGTGTTCCTTTTTGCAATCCCTCTGTCAAGAGGAAGATGAATTTGTATCATCTTGTTTACTGTTTATGAATACAAGTTTACTGTTTACAAGTTTACTGATTAGCTTGTTTACTGTTGCTGTTACACCAATGGTCAAAGTCACGTTGCTATTACATGGTAATTCTAAAAGTGACTTGACGTCAATTGTTTTACGTTGCTGTTACACCAAACATCAATCGTCTTACGTTGTAAGTCAAAAAGTGACTTGACGTCAAAAACACGTTGTCGTTACACCGTAAGTCAAAAAGTGACTTGACGTCAAAAATCACGTTCCTCCAACACCAAGATCACCGTTGCTGCAACACCATTTCCAGCAAGCAATTTTCTGTTTTTTCTGTGTTAACAAAACTGAGTGTTGTTCAGCGTTGCTGCAACACCAAATCCTGTTGCTGCAACACCATTTCCATAAAACAATTTTTCCAGTTTTCTGTGCAGAAACAGAGTAAAAACAGAGCATTTTTTGTTTGTGTGTCTGTTATGGAACTTAGCAAAAAATTCCAACATGGTATCAGAGCCTTTCTAGGTACTCAGTGAGTCAAAAACAGAGTTTGTTTTTTATTATAGGAGCTGTAAGAAGCTTATTAAGCAGATTTTTTCCAGCAGAGAAAGTTTTTGCTTGTTTTTTAATTTTACACTCAGTATCTCTTCTTTACCTATACATAGTTAAGATGGCAGATTCTGGAACAGGTTTGACAAATTCCTAACTACCACAGTTTAATGGGAAAAATCACAGTTATTGATCCATAACAATGAAAGCATTGTTTGCTTCTCAAGGAATATGGGAGCTGGTTGAAACTGACTATGTTGAACCTGCAGATGCAACAGCATTGGCTGCTTTGACAATAGCAGAAAGAGACTAGTTGAAGAGTGACAGGAAGAAGGATGCCAAAGCCTTCTTTTTCCTCTTCCAATCAGTACATGAAAGTTTCTTTCCACGGATTGCAGCAGCAACAAAATCCAAAGAGGCATGGGATATTCTCAAAACAGCGTATCAAGGCATGGAGAAGGTGAAGACTGCAAAGTTGCAGATGTTGAGGAGAGACCTTGAAACACTCAACATGAAGGAATCTGATACAATAGATTCATTCTTCACTCAGGTTATTGGGCTGATAACCCAGATAAGATCTCATGGTGAAATTCTTGAAGAAAGAAGGATCGTAGAGAAGATCTTGAGAAGTTTACCCTCAAGGTTTGAAGCTGTTGTGGTAGCAATAGAAGAAACAAAAGATCTCTCACAGTTCACGGTAGATGAACTGAGTGCTTCTCTTATGTCTCATGAACATAGACTAAGTAGAGGAACAGATTCCTCTTTTGAGCAAGCATTCAAGACTCAGATGCCTTTCAGCCAAAGAAAAGGCCGAGGCAAAGCAAATAACAGAGGTCGTGGAAGAAGCCAAAACAGAGGCAGAATTTATCTTGCAAGCACAAGCGGAAGGTGCTGCAATCAAAACCAAGATGAAGGTTCAAGTAAACAGCAAGCTCATGGACAAAGGTATGACAAATCCCAAGTCCAATGTCATTATTGTAAGAAATATGGGCACTGTGCCAATAAATGTAGGAAAAAACAAAATGACATGAATAGTAGGCAGAATGTTAATTTTGCAAATGAAGAAAATAAGAACTCAAAGAATGTGTTGTTAACATGTAACATTGCACAAGACAAACAAGAAGATGTTTGGTTCTTAGACTCAGGTTGTAGTAATCACATGACTGGAAATATAGCAATGTTTGCCAATCTGGATGAAGATGTGAAATCTGAGGTAACAACAAGGACTGATAGTAAGATAGCTGTCAAGGGTAAAGGCAGTGTCAGTATCCGAGCAAGAAATGGAGAACATATGATTGTGCCAGAGGTATACTATGTACCTGGGCTGAAATGTAATCTTTTGAGCATTGGGCAGCTCATTGATAAAGG